>PVIR01003165.1:17786-91934 GCA_004026965.1 Petromus typicus
AAAAAAAAAAAGAAGAAAGTGGAGGGCTGGTGATTTAGCTGAGTGGTACCACACCTGCCTTGCAAGAGCAAGGTCCTGAGTTTGATCCCCAGTGCCACAAAGAAGTAAAGGGAAAAGTATACCAGCGTAGTACAGTGTGTTTCAGAAAATAGAAATAAAGGGGATACTTTCTAATTTATTCTGTGAGACCCTACTACCAAACCCTAGTATCAAAGTCAGACAAAGATATTACAAGAAACATAAATGCAATATTTCTCAACAAAATATTAGCAAACTGATTATAGAAATGTATATGAGAAATTAGGCATCATGACTAAGTGGGAGTTATCCCAGGTATACAAGACAAATTTCACATTAGAAAATCTGTTAGTGTAGTCCACCTCATCAACCATCTAAAAACGAAAATCACATGGCCATATTAATAGATAAAGAAAAAATATTATTAACAACGTCCTACACCCACTCGCAAAAATTTCTCAGTAAACTAAAACTATAGGATTCTTCCTCAACTGGATAAAGAACAGCCACGAAACCCTCCAGCTAACAGCACACATGGAGGTGAGAATGTTAGAGCCTCCCACTCAGGAGCCAGGCCAGGCCAGACCCTCACTTCTCCTTTCATCATGGCCCTGGATGTCCTGGCAGAGGTGATAAAGTAAGAAAGGGAGAAGGATGTATAGATTAGGAAGGAAGAAGTAAAAATATTTTTTTTCATAGATGGTATGATCATCTGCATAGAAAATGTACAATAATCCACTAGGAAAACCCTCCTAAAACTAATAAAATGTTACAGTTGATTTGCCAAATACAAGGTTATTACATAAAAATCAATTGCTTTATTTTATATTAGCAAAGAACAAGTAATATTTGAACTTAAATACATAATATATTTTTATATTACCCCTCCTCCCACATTTAAGTGTAAATGTAACAGAATACATTCAATATCTTTGTGAAGAAAACTATATAACTAATCAGCAAAAACAAAAAAGAAAGAAGTGGAGAGATTTTTGATGCTCTTGGGTGGGAAGGCTCAATACTGTTAAGATGTCAGATAATCCCAAACCAAGCTGAGGGTCCAGTGCAGTCTTGCTCAGGAGCCCCGCATATCATCCTGTGGATACTGACAACCTGTGGGCCCGGTGCGGTCTTGCTCAGGAGCCCTGCATATCATCCTGTGGATTCTGAGAACCTGTTTCAAAGTCCATATGAAGAGACAAAGGCCAGAAGAGCTGATATACAATGGAAGTGAAGAGCAAAGTCAAAGGCCTGAGGCCCCCAACTCTAGAGCACACGTGTCAGTGACAGTAACAAAGCAGTGCGGCACTGGAAAAATCTGGGTACCAGGTGGGTGGGACTCACCCCCGAGTCCCCCCAGACTCATGTGAAGCGAAGTCAGCATCATGGAGAGGAGTCTTTGCAGCAGAGTGCTGGAAAATCTATGTGCAAAAGACTTTACATTCCCCACAAAAATTAAGTCAAAGCAGATCACAGGAGGAACTCAAGTTCAAAACCAGTCTGGACAAAAACTGTCTTTAAAAAAGGGAGAAGAGGCTGAGGGTGCAGCTCAGAAGAAAGACCTAGGTTCAGTTCCTTCCTCTCCTTAAAAACCGCCCAGAAGATGAGGAAAACCTACCTGACTTCAGGTGTGGAGGTGACATTTTAGACACAACACCAAAAGTAAAACCAGCAAAGAAGCAACTCATAAGCTGGGCTTCATTAAATCAAAAACATGTCTTCTGCAGAAGAAGGTATGGAGAAACAAGGAGATAAGCTGGGAGAATATGCTTGCAAAAACAGTTGGAAAGAGCTATTCGTCCAAATAAAAAAAGAACTCCTAAAATTCAATAATAAGAAAACAAACATCCCAAGTTTGAACCTCACCAAAGAAAGAACATAGTGGAAGACAGACGAAAAGATGTTCCACGTCATGTGCGGTGAGACAACAGCAAGAGCCCAACCCCCTCCAAGGACGACGCAGGACCGACGCGGAGTGGGAGGAGGGACCACAGTCGTCTCATCATTGCTCACTGCACTGTCTGCTCTTCCATACAATCCAGGAGTAGTGCTTCTCAGTATGTATGGAGCTGAAAATCGTGTACCCACAACAGCAATACAGCCATATTCACAGCAATGCTTCTCCTCATGGCCATACTTGGCTACAGACCCTGTAGTGAATCCAGACAATGAAGCACTATTCAGTGCTGAAGTGTTAGGGTGTCAAGCCAGGAAGACCATGGAGGACTCTGCACCTCTCATTCCCAAGTGACAGAAGCCTGTCTGAAGAGGCATGTGCGCCGTGATTCCACCTATGTGACATGCTGGAAAAGGCAAAATGACAGAGATAATAAAAGGTCGGTGGTTGCCATGTGCTGGGAAAGAGAACTCAATAGACAGAGCTTGGAGGATGTTCCCGGTTGGGAAAATATTCTGCATGATACTGAGATGGTGGATAGTATCAATAAACACATTCCCAATCTACAGATGACAACACTAAGAATGAACCCTGGGTGTAGCTCAGCGGTACAGCATTTGCGTGGCGTGTTTGAGGTTAAATCCCCAGTACTCCAAGAAGGGAAGGAAGGATGGAAGGAGGGAGGGAAGGGAAAAAGACAAGAAGAATGTACGATACCTAATAATTCTGGATTTGGGAGTGAAAGAAGGAAAGGATAGGACAGCACAGAGAGGGAAACAGAAGGGAAAAGAGGCACAAACCCTAATGCAAACTGGGTTCCAAGTGGGTCACGATTCCGATGTAAACACCCGGCTGTTGCGCATGCGCACCTGGTGGGGCTGGCTGCCCCGGCGGCTCTTCCTGTGGGGTTGGAGGAGACGTGGGAGATCTCTGCGTCTTCAACTCAGTCTTGTTCTGAACCTAAAACTGCTCTTAAAAATTAGTCTTGTTTTTTTAAAGGAGAGAAAGAGACCCTAATGTCTTTGTGTAGCTCGTTAGCACTGTAAGTTGCCCACAACTTTGCTCCCTGGAGTGGGATTTACCTGAGCCAAAGGCTGATCAGGAAGGCCCCACCTGGCATGGGCACCCTGCTAGGGCAAGAGTACCTGCAGGGTGCTGCTCCTGGCCAGTGCTTCCCAGCCTTCCTGGGTGACATCTGGACCAGTATGTATGGTTTGTTCTTTATGCATGACCTTTCATGGTGCGTAACAGTTTAATGAAATCGCAGCGTTAAAATAGAATCCCATTATTTTCAAAGTCCATGTCTCTGACTTTGTACTCCTTGTTTGTTTTTTAATTGAAATCTTTATTGGTACATTACAAAGGCCACACTGGTCAAGAGGAGAAAAGATGGTGAGGTCAGGTCACCGGACGGGCTGTTGGATGTGAACCTCCTGGCCAACTTGATCAACTACCTGAGGCCTCTGTGCCTCCCCAGCTTTAGCAGGCCTCCATAGAGACAAGTTGGGGTTGCACAGGAGGATGAGGAGAAAGCTTTTACACAGTTCCAACACCTGTAGGTGAGACTCCAGGAGGTGACCTGGGTCACTGCTGCCTGCAGGAAAGCCCTACTCAGGACATCGGCTCAGATGAGACCCATCTCTCCTGAAGATAGACCCCCCTACAAGAGCCGGCTTGTGGTAATAATCTGCATGGCCTCTTTGTTCTGTCCCTGACAATACCAACCTTCACATAAAACTTATTGTATCTAAAAATTGTTCTCCAAGTTTCCCCATCTTCTCTCACCAGTGTTTCCCCATACCACTCTGCTCTGCTAGTATTTGATTGTGCTTCTTTCAAAATTTGCTTTGAGAACTTCACACTCTTCCTGAGTTGTGAAGCCTGACTCTAAATCCTCGGCTCTTGTAGGTCAGGCAGCTCCCTGGGGACAGTGTTAGGGCACAGGGGGTGCTCTGCTGCCCTCTCTCTGTGCCCATTTGTAACCGTCTTCCTTGAGACACCACTGGTAACAGCACCATCTCTCATGATGAACAGACGAGAGACAGGCCAGGGTCTGCCATACCCTGGAGATACTCAGGTAGGGCAAGAGGTGATTATCAGGCTGAGCGTACCTGGTGTACTTTTTAAAAAAAATTTTTGAGACAGTGTTTCGCTTTGTAGTTCAGGCTGGCCCTGAGCTCACTATGTAGCCCAGGCAAGCCTCGAACTCAGAGCAATCCTCCTGCCTCTGCCTCCCAAGTGCTGGGATTACAGACATAAGCACTGTAAGATATGGTTACTGGGGTCCAAACTTGGGACCTTGCACTTGTCACGCAGAGGCCAGAACCACTGAGCTGAATCCTCAGCCCCGCACCCAGTGTGCTTTACCTCTAGCAAGGAAAAGAAGAGCACACAGAGGAAATGTTTGTCACTCTTGGAGGTCATCTTAGATCTTTAAGCGTCTGCCTTAACTCCGAGGGTTTCCTGCAATACCTGTCTTGCAGCTGCGCGTCATTTGCCCAAGTGCTTATGTGCATGAGTAAGATTTCCACCATGGAGAGGACAGCAGTGGGCAGCTTGGTGAAGGTGGCACTCATTGGGGTGGGTACAGGAATTTGCTGGGGCCCAGTTCTGCGTCTGGGGTGTAGACAGCCTGCACCCAGGGCCCTAACGGTGAGAGCTCACATTGGGCAGAGGCAAGCCCATGACTGCCGTTTACCAGCACACTTTCATTTCAACTCACCCTTAACAGCGAGTCCTAGTTTGTTGGGGGAGGCTGGCTGATCCAGTGCTGTTTTAACAAGACTGGCCCACTGTGAACTTGCTTTGATTCTGCTAGCACTCAGCTGACTTCTCATTCTGTTGAAATTCCTACCAGCTCTTCAAAAATACCACAGCCATCTCTCTGTGGAGACGAGCCCATGGGTTTGGGCATTGATGTGGTCCTTTTAAACGTTATAAATAATTCTCTCTGATATATCACTTTCTGAGTTCAGAGGACTGATGCAACAGAGAAAGGACAAAAGTAAACCCCAGTTTCGAATGCTAAGTTGGACTGCCTGACCTAGATCACACTGGTCTCTGTAAGTTTCCCAGAACTCTAAGAGAAAGAACTTGGTGACAATGGAATATGGACCTGGAGCGGGGATGCTGGTACCACCAAACGCACTGCTGAAGCAGTCACCTGAGCCCTGGGGACATGCGGGGATCACCAGGGAGACGGTACTGGGCCTGGGTTCCCCTCAGGAGCTCTGGGCTTTATGTTGCTCTGCAACAGACTCTGCACATGGCTACTGTTCACAGTTTGCCAGGTGAGTCCCAAGACCCTAATGCAATCTCTGTGTGAACTGAGGTCCTGAGTGTGGGCTGCCCTTCTTCTGTGATAGCGCTGGGACAGTCGGCCACACCTGTGCAGAAGTGCTTCCAGCTCACACCGTCAGTGCTGGTGCAGGAAGAGACATCAGGTCATCGGTCAGCTGCCTCCTGAGTGGCAAAACCCACAGCAGGACCATTTGGTCGGCACCCACCTCAGTCTAAGAGGCAGGGCTCCTCAAGAGTCCCAGGAGCTCTCCCAGGGGCCCCACGATGGTTGGATCTGTGCACCCTCTACATTGCTCCAGGGTAGCATCTGCAGGAACTCAGCACTTTGCAGGATGAACAAGAGCATTAGTTGGGAAGTAAACAGATTCTGCAGAATGCCCCAGACATGTCTTTACCAGTGCTTAATAAATACACATGTGTGTGCAGGAGTAAGAACCTACCTCACTCCTGATGTGAACTAGAGCGGTAGGGCCATGAGGAAGCCAGAGGGGTCAGACGGCAAGAAGAGAGGCCCCTGGGAGTGCAGGTGACCAGAGCAGTGAGGTTACTTGGGCCTGGAAAACTGGAAGCCCAGAGGGAAGGATCCCTGTGAGGAGGAGAGTGGTCAAGAGATCCGGACCAGGTGGGAAAGCAGCATCTGGCCCAATGAACCAGCAGCTGGAAGATGAAACCTAAGGCCAGTCAGGAGATGGGAAGTGGATGTCTGGACAGAAGAAGGACCAGCTTCACCCGACCACGAACCCAAATCTGGGCAACCCAAGCACATGCCGCCCAGGTAAGGTCTGGGCTCTGTCTCCCCCCATGGATCTATCACTGCCCGTGATGGAGAGGACACAGAAATGTTAGCACCCTCTGGCCAGGTGTCTGCATTGCATAGGGTTCAGACTTCTTCATAGGCTTCGGCTCCACATGCTCTAGACTCAAGAACATAAAGCAGCCATGAAAATGTGTGAGACAGTTGAAGAAAACTGTGAATTTTTATTAAAAGACCTAAAAGATAGCCTGATTCAGGGCTTCTCCTGATGAGAAAGAGACAGCTCGTTGAAGATGTGTTCATGGGGGAGCAGACAGATGGCAGAGACAGCAGTGGGAGTGCAAACACTCTCGTGCACACGGGAACGTCAGAGGGGATGGGTGTGGGGCACTAATCTGTGCCAGCAAGATGGGCTGCTCTGAGTGTCAGACAGTGGTTACCCAGCTGCAGCACAGCAGTTAGGGTCCAGCCTGAAACATACTGGCCACTGTGGACAAGAAGAGTCTGTCTCCTAACAGCTGCAAGGTCATTATGTCCCAGTATGTGAGAATGTCCTCAGGAAGGAAAGGCTGTGGCTGCACCACACAGGCTTCTGCTGCTGGTGGTACCAAGGCCTTGGCCTTCTAAGAGCAACCTGAAAATACATACTTGTCTGCAAAGACTGGCTGATTGTTGTGATGAACATCCTTAATGTACCTAGAAACATTGCTTTGGCTTATTTTAAGGCTTCTTTAGTGATTTCTGAAAAAAGCATTTAAACCAGATGCTGGCAAACCCTGGCTCAGTGGCCTGATCTGGCCTCAGCCTCTCTGGTCCAGCTGGTGGCACACCGTGCACTGGCATCCAGGCTGGCAGGATTCATCTGCTGCAAGAAAGACTATAATCGTGAAGCCAGAAATTACTTGGTATCTGTCTCTTCCAGAAAAAGTTTCCCAATTCCTGGTACACAGCAAACCTTTCAAGCACTAGCACCCCCACAGAAAGGGGGGTGACCTCCTGGAAAGAGCTCTGGGGTGAGGGAGACCTGGTCCTTACCGCCCTGGTCACATGCAAACCCAACTTTTACCTCTGTGCCCCATTTAACCTCAGCATGGCATTAGAACCAGGTCCTTCTGATGACTGTGATTCCAAAATGGCCCCAGCGACTGAAAACGTGGAAATCTATGTGACATTTATGACATGCTGCTACTTTTCACAGGAAAGGGTGCATCTTCTTACTTTTCTTATTGTGAAGGAAAAAAAGATAAGAACTCAGAAGATGAAGTCCTCAAATAGGCTGATGAAAAACAAAATTGCACGGAATGTTTTTCCGGGGTTTTTATTTTAACTCTTCACACAGATCAGTAAGTTGACTATTTGCCATGGAGAGACAATTGCATGTATTTGCATTATTTCTGTGTGAGAATTTAATTTTTTACAACCCGCTGTGTTTTTCAGGCCCTTTAACTAATAGGCTTTTATCACCTTATGATTGCCTAATTTCCTCTTAATTGCTTTGTGACAATACAATTTATTTTGATCGCCCCCACCCTGGGGTTCTACTTCCTAATGAAGGACTTTATAAATGTCTGGGTGCCACTGTGGATGGCTTAACTTTTCATTTCTGCTTCTTCCTGGCAGGTGGGGGAGGGAAACTGAGGAAAGGAGCTGCAGGTGTCATGCTGCCGCCATCTGCATGTGGCCATCTGTCCCCTGGATGTGTGTGCCGTCGGCCACCACAGCCTTCCCTGTGGCATCCGCGGGGCCCTTGGCAACCTGCACGTGTGTGCTCGCATTTTACACAAGGACGCCGAGCTGGCCAACTCCACCAAGATGTGCCGAGCCCGGTTTGTGACGTGTACTGTCCCTCCACACGCAGCGCTCACTGCTGTTTGTCACTTGGATAGATTGGAGGAGTTCATTGTTTTGAAAACAGGCTGAATAAGTTGCAAAATGGACATTTTTCTCTTTATCAGATTCTACTGTAAAGGCAATGACAAGACCCAGGCAAGCACTGAGGAGAACTGGAGACGGCACAGACTGGGTCCAACCTAAGAGTGAACGGGAAGGAAGCTGTGTTCCCTTTGGCAGATGCACCGGCTGGGGCAGTGTGAACCAGAAGTGGCTAAGCTGGGGTTTGTGAATCAGAAGCCTGATTCAGGGCTTCTCCTGATGAGGAAGAGATAGGAAGAGATGAGGAAGAAAGGCCACCGGGCCTTTCTTGAAAGGCCTTCTCCCTTTATTAGCCCATCTGATCCTGTAGCAGCCCATCTGATCCTGTAGCAGCCCTGTGAAGGTGGCGGATCTCGCATGACAGCCTTAACGAGGACAGATGAAGACCGAGGCCTGGCGCTGTCCTGGTTCCAGCCTCAGAACCGAGAGTTGACGAGCCCGGCTTCCGCTTCTGCATCAAAGCCTGTGGCCCCACCGGAGAGCCTCGCAGAGAGCGTGGAATCCAGCTCCTGTCCTCCCCTCCTGCGTTCAGCAGCCCAGAGGTGCTGGGAAGAAGGCTTGTTGTGGTCCCAGGACTGATAATTAGCCTTGTGCTTAGACAGGGCTTCACTTCTGTAGAGCTATAGAGTCCTGGAGTCGAAGGAGACTGTCCTGTGCTTCCTCCCAGGTCCAGGAGGGCAACTCTGTGACCTGTTACGGGGCAGAGTGACCACGACCCAGACCATGCCATTAACAGGGGAATACAAGGAACAGTCCTTTTTACATGTATTCATATTACTGTGATTTATATCTTTATTAAACTTGTCTAGTACGTTTCTTAAATATAGTCAGAATGGTGCTTAGAACCATTGAGTCTATTCCTGTAACGATCTAGTGGATTTGAGTGGTGAGAACAAATACTTCAGATAAATCAGGTCAAACCGAAATGGAGGCGAGGATAAAGTGGGACAACAGTTGCTTTTTCAAAAATGAAACAAGCTGCTGTTAAGAGTTAAAGGATTTGTTTAGTTTTGCTCTGAATGAACAGAGGAGCTGTTTAATCTGTGCTTTGTCGCGTCTATAATGCTGACATGACACTGGAAACCCCTGTTCTGTGACTCTGCCAGCACAAGATGAGGATTACAGGTCGCTCCCCTATCCAGCCGCAGCCACAGAGACTGCTGGCTTTTATTGAGCACGCACAAGCTAGCGGTTCACTCGACACGTCCTCTGTCCCCACGCCAGTCCCATGCCTTACACTTCTGTGGCCATCTTTCCCTCCGACGCTTCCACCTCAAGGGCTAAGGGGAGACAGAGATGCCATGTTGGCTCACATGGTGGTGGGGCTGGGGAGGGGCTGGACCGCCTGAGGCCACATCAGCACCACCCTGAGGAGGGCCAGAGCGCCAGGACCACAGAAGCACCTCGGATGACCTCAGCTTCAGCCAAGCCTATACCTCATTCACTGGACACATGGGAGCAGGGCTGGCCCCATCCAGAACGGTGACTGCAGTGGACACATTCTGCACCAGCTCAGGAGCCGGTGCTCTTCAGGACACAGAGGCAGCCCATGACCTCGGGAAGGGACCTGCTCACCTCCCTTGCTGGCCAGGGCCAGGTGGCCTGACCCCCAGCCAGCCTGCTTAGCTGCCACTTCCTGTGGGCACCCATCCTGCAAGGTTGTCCATAACCCAGGTCAGCCTGGCCAGGCCACCAAGCCTCAAATTTGATAAACACCTTGAATTATGATTTTAAAGCCCCATTTATGAAACTGTTGGGCCACAGACTGTTGAGCCTGTGTCTAACATCATCCATGCAACACTAGTAAGATCTTTCGGGCTTCCACCACTGAACTCAGCCAGACCCAGGGAGAATCACACAGTGACATCGCGGCTTGAGGAGGGGCGCGTGGAACAGCCACTTCCGTGAAACATGGCCCACGGCTCCCTTAATATATTCTCACTTGACAAATCTGCGGCTGACGAGCAGTGAAATACAACACCCAATACCACATTAAAACAACACCACAGTGACAGCACAGGCTTCCTTGGAAGAAAGTGGTGCTGTTATCAGCAGAAATGATTAATAATGCAGAGCGGAAGCCCTGAGCCCCAGCCCCCACTCACAGGCACAGATCTGAGAGTAGGAGCGGCCGGGGAGGAGCCGCGGGGTGAGGAGACTGGCGCTGGCCCTGCTGCAGGCTCCCCAGGCCCGACCCGCAGTCCCCACCGCCTTCTCTCCCTGCCTCCAGCAGCCTTCAAATGGGAAGGGCACAGAATCAAACAGAAAGCAATTAGAGTGGCAGAACCTTGAAAAGAAACCAATGGCCAGAATCTGGAGGTTTCTTTCTTTTTTTTTTCTTTTTTTCTTTTTTTTTCCTCAGAAAGCCAGGATTTCCTTATTTGCAGAGAGAAACAAGAACAATTAAAAGTTTCAAATCATGTGTAATTGCTTTCAAGTCGGGTTTGGTGAAACATAAATAAATTTTCTATCGGAGCTATGGCCCTAGTCCGGAGCTGTTTGTTTGTTTTAGAGAACATTGCTTTCATCTTTGTGGAGGATGTCATAAAAGCACATTTCAAAAAATTACCATTGGCACCCAGTTTCCTATTTGATTACACCCTGGCGCCCGGCCTGAGCCCCATGCAGAGCCCTATCTTGGCTACGCTGAGATAATCGTGGTACCAACCGCCTCTTACCCCTCCCACCCATGCAACAGTCACAGATCTCAGAAGCCACAGAAGAGCTCGAATGATTTAAGAAGATCGGTACTTTCCATTTCAGTTCACCCTGGGCAAGTTCAGCAGCCCCCCTGAATCAGCGACACCGTGAGCACTAGGCGTCCGCGAAAGCAGCTACCAATTACGAGCTGAAAACTAAATGCCATAATTAACGAGACACACGCTTTAAGATAAGTCAGAAATGTTGCTGGATAAAGAAAAAGGTAAAGTGAAACTCATAATTATGATAAATTGGAGTGTGGAGCATAGGTTTCTCCAACTAACACACAAAGACAGTTGTGTCTGGGGTCTGAGATGGCACAATTACCAACCAGGGAACTCCAAGTGAAGGTCTCACTTTCCTGAAGAAGTGAATTGCACACATGCACCTTGGAGGCCATGTGCCCTGGTCTCACGCCAGTTGCAGAGGGATTTCTAAAACAGGATTCTAGTGGGGCATGATGGCAAACACCTATGTAATCCTGCACTTGGGAGGCTGAGGCAGGAGGACTGCTGTGATTTCGAGGGCAGCCTGGGCTACATGATGAGACCAAAAACAGTCTGAACTGCAGAGCAAGTGAGCAGTGCCTGCTTTTCTTTGGGAAGGCTTGTGTGTGTGTGTGTGTGTGTGTGTGTGTGTGCGTGTGTGTGTGTGTATATGTGTGTGTGTGTGAGAGAGAGAGAGAGAGAGAGAGAGAGAGTTTACGCTGCATGCTGAGTATTTTCCCAACATTGTCCTCTCTGCCTTTCCTGTAAATCCCTTTTCTGCTGCCCTGGCCATCCCTGCAGGACGATGCCTCTGGCTGTTCACACAGCCTCTGGGACACATGTCAAGGGAGTGATGTCACAGTCGGAGGCCTATTATCTCAGTCCTGGAGATGTGGGACACTGGTAGGAGAGGGAGGCGCAGACCACGCTGGTCCTTGTGGAAGCTTCCAGTGGGGTTGGGCAGCATGAAAAGGTGAAGAGGGTGAGACAGGTCTTTAGATAGCCAAAGGCGAGGACTTATAAATAGCCTAAAAAGAAAGACCCTGAGAGTGGCCCTCTACCTTCCCAGCCTTTCCCCACCCTGCCTCATGTGCGTCACAAGGCCAGCAGCCTGGCGCCTAAGGCCTCAGCAGGGGCACAGCCATGACGTGAGCACACAGCTGTGAGGTCACTGCAGGATCCCAGCCCCAAGGGCAAGGTCCTTCCACAGCATGCAGCCAAGGACACGGGGTGGTGATGACGAGGGTGATGACAGTGGCCGACACAGCACTTCGGTGAGTGATGGGGCCACACTCTAAGGCACAGAGTGGTGTGAGGAGACCTGCGACGCTGTGGTGCTCCTGGGCTCCACCTGCTGCATAGGGCACTGGCGTTGGTATCCAAAACACCTGCCCATTCTGTGGGGCAGAGATGGCTGGAGCTGGCAGTGTCACAGTGACCCCTCCAGGCACTCACAAAGCTTAGCACCTCGGGCATGGGTCCCTCAGGCACCTAGACTGCGTGGCCATGGGATGGACAGACAGGAAGCACGAAGTCCCCTCCCTCTTCCTGAGCTTCGTTCTAGGCCCAGTTTAAACTGTCTTCAGGGAGACACAGACAAGGCAACAGATCAATCTCTGTATGTGAGAGTGGTCAAGGCCTGAGGTCAGATGGATTCGGAGCCTAAGAGGCAAATTGTCTCCCTGTCCAGTGTCAGTTCTGGGCCGTATCAATGTCATAATCCCTCCTCTTCGGGTGTGTGTAGTGCCTCAGGCCTGCAACCTCAGCTACTCGGGAGACTGAGGCAGGAGGATCTCAAATTCTAGGCTAGTCTGGGCAATTTGAGCAAGACTGTTTCCAAGAAGAAGGAGGAGAAGGAGAATAGAAAGAGAAGAAGAGGAAGAAAAGGAGGGAGAGGAGTGGAAGGAGAAGAAGGAAGGGGAGAGAGGCCTGGCGGCGGGAACACAGCTCTAACAGGACGGCTCTTGGGCACCTGTCTGAGGCCCTGGCTTCAGTCTGAACTGCTGCAAAGTAAAGATAACAGTGACGACCCTAAAATGAAACTTCCCGCGCGTGAGGAGTTTTCTGTCCTATAGGATCTGTTGTCTGGCAAAGTTGTGTCACTCGTGCAGAGCTGGCCCTGCCCACCTGAGCGCAGAGGGTCCCACTGGCCTGCTTCATGCCGGGCCGAGAGTCACACTGTTCTCCCTCCCCGTCTTCCTGAGGGCTGCAGTGGATACACCGCTGTTGGTGTGAACATTTCCCTGAGCTCTGTGTGATCTGAGCTTTATCCTCAGGATTGTGGTGGTGGTTATGGCTCAGCATTTCCCTCCTTTCCACAAGGAAACATCCCACCGGCTCCGTCTTCCATGGGGTCTGCGGCCTGCTCAGCCTCAGTGATGACCGCCTCTCACGGAATGCGTCCTGGCTGCCTTTTCCAGAGAGCTGCAGGGGCCCGGAGCTGGCGGCACCCGTTCCTCTGCCCCTGCCCCGAGACCTCAGAAAAAACCAGTTAGCAGCTGTGCTCCAGCCCTCTGAGGACTGGGCAGCACAATGTCTAACTCCACATGTGACATGCAGTGAGTGAAGGAGCCAGTGAGCATGCCACAGTGATCCTGAGGTGTGTGGAGTCATGCAGACGGTACTTTGTTTTCCTTTTGCCTCTAAGTGTCCACATGATCACTCTTTAATCAGGACAAGCGCAGTTTATATGAAATAAGATTAAAGCCAACCCGCACATCCATCACCCAGCAGACTCCGGGAGCTCGGGGTTTGGGGCGCTCCGCCGCCAGCCTCCTCTCTCTCCTTTCTCAGTCCCTTCACTGCATCATCCTCCCTTCACTTCCTCCGCTGCTGGCGGTGGATTCTGCCCACACGCTCGCACTGCTCCCAGCCTCACCACTTCCCAGCGTCAGGCTGGGCTGTTCACCCTGAGCGGAAACAACAGCTGAGGAACCTCGGGGGTCAGGGCTCAGGAGAAGGAGAGCTGGGTGACGTGGGAGGCAAAGGCACAGGCAGGAGTCGGATCCAGGGCCCGAGGGCAGGGCCGGCTGGGCTGAGCACCGACTGAAGGGCTCAGCCCTGGGGTGTTCTAGACCCAGAGAGCTCCGACCTGTCCTTGGTGCTCCTCTTCCGGCTGTGATGGCCTTTGATGGACGGGGTCACGCCCACCCATGGAGGAGGCTGAGAGAGAGACTGTGTCTTAATGTTTTATCACCTTCCAGGGTGTCCCTTGGCCACACAGCCTTCTCCATTGCTCTCCCTAGCAGTCCTGGAAGCCACTGTGAAGATGGCAGATTCGTGAGGTCACTAGCACTCTGACTCCAGCTCGGAGTTGGACTCTGCATGGGGAGGGACCAGCTCTCACTGTACCAGCCCTGATGTGGAGGGACTGGGGGGTCAGCAGGGCAGTGACTCTGCCCCTTCCGCCCTGGCTCGGTCCTGTTTCCTGATTCATTTCTAGGCACTGCCTTTTAAATGCAAAGCCTCTTTTAGTTAACATTTTGTGAGACAATCTGGATGAGACACAAGTTGTTTCTCCCAGCCTTCCCTCCTGTTACATCCTCTTCCTCCTTCTCTGCTTCTGTTGGTCAGAGTCCATCGCTCCTACCTAGGAAGCCAGTCTGCCAAGATGCAAGTGTGTCGTCTGCTTGCAGTCCGTCCCCACCCTGAGGTTCTTTTCGGCTCTAGGTAGAGCCTCACAAAGACCCCGAGGGACTCCCTCTGCCCCATTTACTGCAGCTCTTCCTGTTCACTCGATGCCAAACACTGTGGGTACCACCTCCCAGTCCCCTCAGTGCATCCCCCATACCCTGACCTCAGGGACGCTGCTGAGAGAATCCCTCTGGGCAAGGAGAGCCTTATGCTGCAGTTCTCAGCTTGTCTTTCTTTATCCACGTTTTTCAGATGTGTGCACATGTGTATATTATATGTATATTTATGTATCAATGTGGATTGGCCTATATATGTGGAGTGCCTTTCACAGTAAGTTTCCTTGTCATGAAGGGATAAATCAGTGTTGATCCTGCTGAATTATTTGCTGCAGTGTTGCAGGATTTATTTGCTGTTGCCAGCACCTGAGAACCTGTCCTCGCTCCGTGTGCTCTGAGTTTATTTTAAACAATGCCTCCTTGACAGCAGCCTTTATGAGACAATTAAATCTTACCATGGTTTAACTACAGTAGAGTCATCTTTTCCATTTTGGGTCCTGCCCTGTGTCTAGCACAATCTGGAATTAAAGCTCAAAGAAAAGCCATTCGGGACTAGTAATGTCTGGGGAGCCAGAGAGCCCTGCTCAAAGAGCTTTTTTTCAATCAAAAGTCTCCAAGATTTGGGTGACAACTCTTCCCTCATGTTTAACATCTGTGGTGTGGCTTCTGATTTTGTTCACTGTGGGCCGTTCAGTTTTCTCAGCTCTTCCCTCTAAGATGAATTATCTTTTATAGAAACACAAATGTCGCTAATTTTTGGAGTGCTCAACAGTGTCCAGGAGAGAGTGCACGAAGGACAGCTGTCTGCCTCGCGACACATCTCCTTTGTGGTTTAAGAAATCAATGGAATTCTCCGAAAGATACTGTGACCACACCTGGGTACAAATTTGGCAGGTTATATACTCGTATTTGGACCCATCTCAGGTTATCTGATGCACTTCCCACAAAGCAGCTGCTGAGCCCAAACTTCCTTAAATTTTGCTACCATTCTTATTTTGCAAAATGGCTGCTGAGTGTTAAGAAATCATCTCTCCTTACCCCTGGTGTTCTAGATCCCTGTGTTTGTTTCTTTGGTCCTGAAACATCTGTGTTCCTGAGAATTCACTAAGACTGGCTCCGAGAAGCCTTGAAGCAACATTGAATGGATGTAGCAAAGCTGTGCAGAGCAGTTCTGCGTCGGGAACACAGAACTCCGTCGACCACCGGGGTCTGTCTGTGGCTTCCAAGGAAAGTGGACCTGATGCTCCTGCCGAGTCCACAGTGGGGCAAGTTTCCAACACCAGACCCAGGTGTCTCTGCATCTTCAGGAAATCCCCTTCATGACCGGGAAGGAGAGATTATCTGCTACTCTACCGATTCTTTATGCCCGATCTGTCCGATTGTTGACAGCAGAGAAAGGCTGCAAAGTATTTACTTACCCATTGAATATTGACCAAGTGCTCACGACATATAAGGAGCTGTTCTCGAGGGGCTGGAAACACAACAAAAAAAACACTCAAAAAAACAAGGGGCCTCTTGGGGCCGGGGAGTTAGCTCAGTGGTTCTGGCGCCTCTCTTACAAGTGCAAGGGCCCAGGTTCGATTCCCCAGTAACCACATACCATGGTTATGACTCACCATACCATGGTGAAGACTCACCCCAGCAGCAACCAGTACCACATACCACAGTGCCGGGCATGGTGGCTCACGCCTGTAATCCCAGCACTCGGGAGGCAGAGGCAGGAGGATTGCTGTGATGTGAGTTTGAGGCTGAGCTCAGGGCCAGCCTAAACCACAAAGCAAGACCCTGTCTCAAAAAAAAAAACAAGGGGCCTCCACTTGTGTGTGGACCTGAGAGAATTAAGGAAAAGAAAGTGTAGAGTGTGATGAGTGGGGAGGACAGCTGTCCTCGAGACCGCGGGGCTGAGCTGTGGCTGCCAGGAAGATGAGACAGGACGCGTTGGTCTCCATTGTGTGGCAGCCCCTGGCTCAACAGTGGGAAGTGTGTCTACTGGAGAGACCTCCATAGACCCAGCCCATCGGCACTCGGAACCTCCGGCCCAGCGCTTAATACACCCGATCGCTGTCTCTGGTTCCGACACCATGGTTGTCTGCTTTTCATTAGTCCTGAAGTACAGACACAGCAAAGACAATCGGCTGTACCTGAAGACTCAGTGTGGCACACGGTCATCACTCACTCCACAGGTACCTACTGTGTCCACCATCTGCTCATTAGTGGATGCTTCCAGTTGCATGGAAAAGTGTGCATGGATCAGAATAGCTTAAGCAAGGAGATGCTCCAGCTCGAGGAGCTGAAAAGTGACCTGATACAGCGGCTTTGCCCACTGGCCCCACGCACACAGCGCTGAAGCTATTTCACGCCCTACCCAGCTCAGCTTCCTGTGTCCGCACCTCACTCACCCCTACAGCTCCCACGGTGCCCGTGAGTGCTCAGGACAGAGCCTTCCGCCGCGTGTCCCTCAGAGGCCGAGACTTGCTGTGAGCATTCCCTGGGGGACCATGCTGATTGTGAGAAGGGCCATGGGAAGTGGTTCAGCCCAGGCTGCGGTGCCATCTCCTAAACTAGGGTGGTGACCACCTCCCCCACCCATATGGCCTTGGTCTTGCCTGTCGGGGGAGGAACCCAGGGCTGGATGCCTGAATGCGAGGCCCCTTATCCCTGAACCCAGGAGTCAGAGGGGGCCAGGCCTGGCACAACTCTAAATATTTTTATAGTTTTTCTAAATTTCCCCAACCATTATTCATGTTGCTCTTTTTATTCTACTTGTTTATTTTTGAACCCAACAAAAATACAATTTGGATTGGGGGATATTGAACAAATACACCAATAGAAACAGCTGCATGCAGTGTGCCTTTCTCCCCAAAGCCGCAGCACAGACTCGGCCATGGTCTGTGTTGCATGGATACAGATCTTTCAGGACGATGGTCCCCTACCATGCCACCCACCCCACTTTGCACCTGCACAGGAAGACCTTCTCTAGCTGGGAGCATGCAGTGGGGATGTTACTGTGCAGGCTGGACTCTTCACCATGTCGTAGAACCCAGAGCCCCACACACTGTGGGACCACTGTGAGTTCTTGGGTATTGGCCTTGCGGAGGGTGGGCTGGTCCCTTCCTTGGGTTGTAGCAGAAACGGAATGAGGGAGTGCAAAGGCCGCCACTTGGGAGGAGCGACAGGGCAGAAACAAGTCTGCAACCATGATCATTACTCATGACAGAAAAGATGGCAGGAAGTGGCTACAAAAGTGATGAAATTGGGGAGACCAGCCAGGACCCCCCAGGTGTGTCCCAGGTCCCTGGAGCAGTGAATTTTCAACACGCCCTGAAAGCCGGGAGTGGTGACACTGACCACCGTGGCCACACAGCCCCTGCAGAGGGAGGAACTTGGATTCATCAGACTGTTAGTCTTATTGTTATTTAGAGAATAAACCTCAAAACCCACAATTGGTTGCTCAACCTCAAAAAAAAAAAAAAACTCAAAAAGAAATACCTCCTGCTCCTCCATATATAATCACCACCCGTGTGTAGCTAAACAGGAAACGAAAGCACTGTTCACCTTGGAGAGGAGCCACAGAGGTGCATGTCAGAGCTGCCGTTATAGCAGGGACCATGCCAGGTGCCCTGGCTGGTTCCCGTGCCTCGGGGACAAAACTCACGTCCCATACCTGACTGTGATCTGACTTGCAGGGCTCAGCGGCATCCACGTGGGAGGTTAACCATTGTCCCCGAGCAACAACCCTCAGTGCCCTATCTGATGTCTGCTCTAGTGTCATCTCATGTTTCCAAAGCTGAGCACTGCTGTACTGGAATCTGTTCCCTCTGCACCCTGGGCCAGTTTTCCTCCTACGGGTTTGTTCTTTGACTTTGATACAGAGCTGAATATATTTGTCTTGTGTGAAATGCTGCATAGATTTTGAAGGTTCCTCCCTGGATAACTGCAGCAGCCCCTGTGCGCTGGGAGTTCTCTGTGATGTCCACGGCCCCATCTGAAGGTTCTCGTTCTGTCCTTACCTTGCTGGGATCTGAGCAGTGTCATGTCTCTAAGAAATGTCTGCTTTGAGATCTTTGGACCTTAAGCCTCCGAGCCTGGGGGCACAAGGTTCCCCCTAAAGGCGTCGCTCTCTTTATTGACATAGGTGCTCCTTGCCAAGATGCCTGGGAGACTGACACCCCTGTCGGTCAGTTCACTCAAGCCCAAATCTGGCCCAGCCGAACCCTGGGACAGCCTGCTCCCCAGGACGCCACACTGGCTGTGCCACTAAGTGGCTTCCTGGTCACAACTCTGTCTGCAGTCAGTTGTGGGGCTGGTGACTTGGAGACTCTGGGCTCCTCCGCTACCTCAGCTCAGGCAAGGGGTGCTCACTGCTCCCCCAGGGATTCTTGGGCCCTACACCCACCTCAGATATCTGGAAATGCAGCTTCCTAATGGATCTCCTGTTCCGCACCCCATTCATGAGCACCACAGTCCATGAAATTTGCTCAAACTTTCCTTTATGCTTGGTTTTATTAACATACACTTGCGGTACAAGAAGTTCACCCTCTGTGTGGAGGCTGTGCATGTGTGTGACACATCTTCAGTCCTTTTCTCACCTCCTTTCCCTCTTTCTTCCCTATCCCTCCATCTCTTCATCCCCTCTTATTTGAGAAAGATCTATCTCCCAAGAAAGATGTTGAGAAACATCTATCTTTTATTTTACTCGTATTTATTTATACTTTAGGTTCCTCATAGAAGAAAATCCATGTGATATTTAAGCCTGTGTGTGTGATTTGTTTCACCTGACACTGTAGTCTCAAAGTGCATCCATTTTCCTACAGATGACTCAAGTTTTAACTTACCTTTCTGTGTAGCAGAGTACTACCCCACTGCACACAAACGCGAGGCTTCCCGTGTCCACCTGTGTGCTGATGGACACACACGCTGCCTCTAAGGTTTAGCTCTCATGAATTGTGCTTCTGTGAACACGAGTATGCGTGGGTCACTGCAGTATGTCGTCTTTCACTCTCTGGGGATGATAGATGCCCAGGAGGGGACTAGCTGGATCAAACAGAATTGCTAGTTTGGGGCTTTTGAGAAACTTCCAGCCTGATTTCTATAGTGGTTGTACCAGTTTACACTCTCACAGCAGCACAGAGAGCTCCTCCTTTCCCTGCAGCGTCACCACCCACTGCTTCACCTGAGGGTATTAGCCACTCACTTGTGGGCTACCAGCCCCTTTTTAATTTATTGTCCAATTTTTTTAGTGTAATATCTATATGATAAGACTATGTAGTTACAAGAAATCTTGTGCATCTAACCAAAAAAGATGAGGTAAATAAAAGATATGAAAATAGTCACAATATGTACTTAAATTTTTTTAAGCAACAAAAAACAGTATGTAAATTCCCACTTTTAAAAATGTGTTTATATACATAAGAAAATGGGAAAAAAATAATGGAAGAATTAGAAATGCTGACTTCTATGTGCTTCCCTACATAGTTTTTCTGAAGTATAGCGCTCATTCTTATTTTTAAAGAGAGTCACATTCACAATTGTAAACAAAAGCAGGTGTCTAAATTTGTAATCCATCACTACTGGGACTCCAGGTTCTGGACACTAGTTTTCAAAACCTTCAGGTTTGTTGAAGTTGAGCCCTTCTGGGTTTTCCCTTTGGTCTTGACAATGTTTTCAGTCTTTCTAAGAAACACCTTCTTGACAATCCACACAACCCACAAGAGCTTTGTCCTGTGTGTGGAACATGGGGCTTGAAACAGAGGCATGAGGAGACAGGGGAGAGCCCAGCCTCTGGACAGTGACAGTGACAGGGCATCCAGGACCCTCCCAGAGGGACGCCCAGGTCTGGGGTGGTAGACACAGGATGGGTGCGGGTGCAGGCCGCAATTCCACCTCAGACTGCACCAGGCTCTCACACACATAAACCCACATGATACAGCTATGTGGATGTTTTCTGATTAAGAGGAGACAAATAACAGGACTCCAAAAACATTTCTGGCAAAGAATTTCAGCGTTGCATATAAAACTTCAGTCTTTTTTGTCTGTTTGTTTTTGTTTTTTTGAGACAGGGTCTCATTTTTGTAGTACAGGCTGGCCCCGAGTTTAGCCTTGAACTCACAGCAATCCTCCTGCCTCTGCCTTCCAAGTGCTGGGATTACAGACATGAGCCACCACGCCCAGCACTGTGGTATATGGTTGTGATTGTTGGTGAGCATGAGTCTCCATGCCCTGCATTGTTGTGTGTGGTTACTGGGGATTGAACCCGGGCCCTTGTGCTTATAAGACAGGTGCCAGAACCACTGAGCTAAATCCCCAGCCCCATTTTTTATAAAACTAAAATGTGGATCTCTTTGGAGAACTGCTCTGTGTGGAAGCAACATCCATTTCATAGAGGGCTTTGACTTCATGCGAGTACAGTGTTAGTCTAGTCCATGAGAGCTTCTGAGCATGTTGCGTGTCCAGCTCTTTGCAAAGCGAGGAACAGAGATGTCCGCACCCTCGGAGGCTTCGGTCCCGACACTCCCTGATCAATAAATTCAGAGCTACTGAGCCCAAAGATGTGGCTACCCCCAGTGGAAGTGCACTTAAGTATGAAATACTGAGTTTCCAGGGTGTAGTATGAAAAAATAAGTTAAAAAACGAATTAATCCTCTTCCCATTAATTTCATCTCGAAATATTTCAGACATATTAGGGAAAAAAGTTTTTATTCTTTTATTGTTTTTTGAGACAGAGTTTCGCTTTGTAGTTCAGGCTGGCCCTGAGCTGGGACCTGGTGGGAAGGGCAATCACCTCAGCCTGAACCAGAGGTGACATTTCCCTTCCCCGTTCTCTGACTGCTGTCTGCTTCCTGTTCACCATGCTGTGAGCAGCTCTCCTCCGCCAGGCCCCTTACCGGGCTGCCTTGGAGCTGGCAGACCTTTCGGCTGAAACCGCTAAAACTGTGAGCCAAATAAACCTCTCCTCCTTTAACTTGGGGATGTTAGTACGTGTCCTGGCAACAAGAAAAGTGACTAAGACTCAGGCTCTGGGCCCACTGAGACCAGATGAGCAGGGAAGTGTCCTGAGTTCTTGTCGTTGCCATCAGCACGTGCTCGCTGTGGTCCTCGGGTGTTGGTGCATGGACATAACACCCCTGGGCTCTCTTCTCCGCCCCACTTCCTCCCTCCCTCTCATGCTCCTGGTGGTTTCCTCCCAGGTTGCTAAGTTTGAGTGACCTACCACTGCAACAGCGCCCCCTGCTGTGGTACCTGGCAACTATGCAGCAGCCCTGCAACTCGGGGACACCCACGAAAGACAAGCCCAGGGCCGCTGACAGTGGGGGTCTGAAGGGGTCTGGGCCTTGCCCTGACTGGCCCTCTGCGCACCCCGCGCGGCACCTGGTGAAGGGCCCCAGAAGCGCTGCAGCTCCTTCAGCTTCGGTACAGAGTTTGGCCTGCTCCTCTCCCAAGCCATTTCCTCACCGTCCTCACCTCCACTGCAGGGCAGGGTTCCCTCCAGGCAGAGCGAGGAACCCCGCACATCCCTGCCCACGGCGCACCCACGGCAGTCTGCTTGTCGCTGGGGTGGGAGCGAATTTATCCTTCTCCAGGCAGCTCACCTCCAGTTCCTCTTCTGCCACCACCAACGCAGTCCCACCACTCCAGTCCCGGACACGACCTGTCCCGAGGCAGCCCTGGGAGGCCAGGGACCTACCTGCACCCGGCCTGTCTCCGGCACCTCTACAGAGCTGAGGCTGTGGTCGAGAAACTCTGCTCCAGTTGGTTTGGCAATAATATAACAGTAAAGCACAAAGCTTTGCTTTTTTGCTTGACAGTATTGTTTGAAGTTGAATTCCTTCACCTTGAAATTCTTTAAGGTTTATAAGGTGAGGAGCTGCTTTGAACTAGTAGGTATCTACATGAATCGAATGCTTCGTGCTTTTATTTTTCCAGGCAAAGGTGGAAACAAAGATCCCTTTATTCCTAAAGGGTCTTTTCCCCTTCTTTTGCCTGGCCTGAAATCAGACTTGTCCTGAAAGGAGCAATGGAGCACAACTTGTGTTCCAGCTGGCAGCTCGAGCCTTCCCTGGTGTTTAGCTCAAAGGCCTTAATCGGAAAGAAAACCCGATTGCTGGTCTGCTCGACTTGGCGTCCGCATCGCGGCTGTTGGAGGAGCTACGCGCGGGCGTGAGGCCCTCGGCTCTGCGGAAATCGAGTGTCGTGTCTTGGCGCTATACACGCTCAGGTTCAAGCGCGACCGCGTCTGCTGCAGCCGGCGGCGCTGCCCTCGCAGGGTGACCTGGGCTTCAGTCCCTCCGTGGCACACACCGGAGAGGGGCCGGACCGCGTCCGACCAGCAGCGCCCGCAGCTCCGCGAAGGAGCAGAGGCGGGCGGGTCCGAGTCTTTCCCGGTGCCCGACGCCACCTAGCGGCAGGCTGGACCCAGGAAGCGAGGCCGACGCTGTGGGGGACAGGAGGATCGCCCTTCCCCGCGGTGCCACGCGTACACGCCCTGGTGAGCACCGCCACGCAAGTGCTCAATCTCAGCTTCACCGTGCATGGGAGATATTCCTCCCTCCCTTCTCCGCCTGTGGGACAGAAAATGCAAACAGTTCTACTGTCCTCAACTTCTAATATCCTCAGAGATGTTCGCTCTGCTACACGAAAAAGATGAAGGTTGGATCTGAAAAGCATGCTATTCCGTAACTCGGCTCTTTACTATATTGTACTATTTCTCAAAACACATTATTCTTAAGTAAACATATCTATCAGGTGTGATTGAATATAGGAAGAAGTTTACAGTTAAAATCTCAGTAACACACGTTGTGCGAATTCCCCGCAGAACGCCTCTCCGTGCCGCACGCACGCTGGCCCCGTGGCTCCCTCCCTTCGGCCCAGCTCCTGAGTCCCCTCCCTGCGTGTCCGCGTCGGCCGCGCTGTCCTGGCTGCGTGAACACCCTGAAGGGATCCAGTGCTTGGGAGGAGCCGGAGGTCGCGCAGGCCAGATCCATGACCGCGGCAGAGGCAGGGGCCAAGGCCCGCAGTCCCGGGCCGCTGCCCCTCAGACTAGCCTGTAGACCTCCGGAGGGAGGGCTCCGGAGCTGCTGCAGGAGGTGCTGGGCCGACGGACGCGCTCCAAAGAGGGGGGAGCCCTGAGAGGTCCGTGCCGATCTGTCTTTTACTCTAAGCATTTTAAAAACTTTAAACATTTACCCTGTACTCTGACCATACCTTATATTTGTGTATGTCATTTTTTTTAAACAACGAAAATTTAAACGCCGTGACATCTAACATTGTGTCCTGAGGCGGAGCTGAGGGTGGGCGGGTCCGGGAGCAGCGCCACCGCCACCCAGGGCAGAGGCCGTGCATCTGGATGGCTGAGCTGCACCGTCCTCTGCACCAAGTCCCCTCCTTCGTCCTTCCCTTCCAAGTCCAGCCGCCCTGGCAGTGCCCGCCACGCACACTTCGTAGCTTCTAACTTCTTTCCGACGCAATCCGTATGCACGGGGCGCCACTAACTTGCTCAGCAGAGGAGGCCCTCACGGCAGTCTGTCCCGGTGGACCGGACAGTCTGTGAGGGCGCCTCTGTTCCCAGCTCGCAGTTGTCTCCTGGAAAACTGCGAGCCGAACTGAAGTTAAGTGCAATAGATTTTGTTCCTCAACTGCTCAAAGGACACTGACCAAAGGACAGGTTTGCAAGAAAATAGGGACTAGCTGGCTGACTGGCTGGCACAGCAGCCTAAGTCCAACCCGTGTCTGGCGCTCCTGCCTCGCTTGGAGGCTGCTTCCTTTCAGAAACCAAATAGCTGAAAATGAGTACTAGCTGTACAGTCAGACCCCCTTGTAGGTGTCTGTGGTACTGAGGATTATACTCAGGCCCCTGAGCTCCATCCCCAGCCTTTTAAAATTTTCAGATAGTCTCTCTAAGTCACCAAATTCCCTAGGTGGGGGTAAACCTACAGTCCTCCTGCTGAAAGGGGAAAACAGAATTTGTAAAGTGGAACTCTAACTCCCTCTTGGGAGGCTGTGAGGCAGACGCCGCCCCTCTGTTGTTTAACTCTGTGAACTTTGCCACGTTCTCAGTTGAGGCTGGAACCTCAGAAGGCTCCGCTTGTCCGAGATTATACATTCCTTGGTTGTTAACGAGGACTCTGATATTGGCTCCTGCTATTGGTGGACTCTATGCACAGTTCTAGACAGTGGAGTTTGTAGTCGATGCGCTGTACTAGCCAATGAAACGTGAGAATTTATAACCAATGAAATGAGGCTAAAATGTAACTCCGCCCTAACTTCAAGAACGTTCTATATCTAGCGCATAAAAGCCGGCTTCTGACCTTCTAGTTTATCCGTCACTTTGCAGAAAAGTTCCAGAAGCAGTGTCCCACTCTCCTGAACTGGCTGCGCCGAGCTCCCGGCTGGAACATTTGAGCTGCGACACTAGCCTAGGCTGGCGTCCTGCTATTTGTCTGCAACAGCCTCCCAGGGAGCTAACGGTCATGAGCTGCCATGCCAGACTACAAATTCCTTTAGACTGAACACGTTGGCAGCTGCTATAAATTGAAAAGATAGAGATACCATCCGGAGTTTCTGGTCTAGCTCTGGGAAAGGGAGCACCACTAGCAAGCCTCAAGGGTAATAAGTCTTGCGTCAGAACCTCTGTGAAAGCATGATGTCCAATCCCGAGGTCCTGCCTGCCTGGCTGCTCCCTGGGCTGCACTCATCCTGTAGGTCTGCCCTGCTGAAGAAGCAGAACACAGAAGTGCAGTTGGGGAACACACTGGAACAGAGTAACATTGCAAAGGTGACAAATACCGAAAGTACCATACAGTTAAGATTAACAGGTTCTTGTTTGGTTGGTTTTTGAATCTGTCACTGTGACAAGGCTGACCATGAATTTGTAATCTTCTTACCTTAGCCTCCCAAATGCTGTGATTACAGGCATGTGCCACCACACTTGGACAAAGTTTTTAATTGCCTGGCCTATGCATACTTTTTTCAACTATAATTTTGATTTTTCAACTATAATTTTTATAGCAATAGCAAAGACTACTTCAGTATTTTCTTTCTTTCTTTTTTTTTTTTTTAAGGTTTTTTTGAGACAGGGTCTCACTTTGTAGTTCAGGCTGGCCCTGAGCTCAGTCTCAAACTCACATCACAGCAATCCTCCTACCTCTGCCTCCCGAGTGCTGGGATTATAGGCGTGAGCCACCACACCCGGCACTGTGGTATGTGGTACTGGTTGCTGCAGGGGTGAGTCTCCACGCCCAGTATTGTTATGTGGTTACCGGGCATCGAACCCGGGTTGATGCGCTTCCAAGGCAGGCACTGGAACCACTGAGCTATATCCCTGGCCTACTTCAGTATTTTCTTTAGCATTGAAGTTGCTGGTTTGGCAAAAATTTAGGAACAAGAGAAATGAGGACACTTTCTATGAATGGAAGTGTGGAGTCTTGACCTATTCGGTGAGCTCAATTGTCTAAAAGATTAAACAAGAAAAATCTTGCTTGGTGTAGGCACATCCAGATGGTATGTGGGAAATGGTTATGGGGCCTCCCGGCGAAGGTGGCAGCTTAGTTCTGGTGAAGAGTTCAGCTGCTTGCCTGGGAGCGTTCGGTGAGTGACAGCTTCTGTCCACCCTGGTGGTGATGCCCGAGTCCTGAGTGGGAAAGTGAGTGGGTGACAGGGCACACAGGGCCCAGCAGCTGCTGCATCGCTTCTGAGCCTTCAGGATGAGCAACAGCCCAGAAGCACAGAAATAAAAATTTGGAAGGTTTAGATGCCAGGAATTCCCTGGCTGTGAGGAGGTTCCTCGGCCGTGAGAGAAGACAGGAAACAGTGGAGAGTTTCCTTATATGATGAGGGAGAAATAGGCTCCGCTTAAACTAGTGCTACCGCAGCTTGATGTGTATAAGACTTGTTTGGCCATATTTCCAAATCTTGGAAATGCCTTTTAAAGACCATTAAAGGGACAGTATTAAAAGCTGGCCTCAGGTGTACAAAGCCACATTTCCAGGGCCTTGAAGCCGGCTTTTCCACAATGTCACTCCAGTGTTGCTCTGACCAAGACAGGCTGGGTGGCAGGAGTTCCACGCACTCTGTCAGGCGAGGGTGTCACTCCTGACACCCCAAAACCCTTCAACCGGAAGCCTTATGGTGCTGTCCCCTGCCATCTTGCCAACTTGTTCTTATACTTTTATTTTGCCTAAAAATTGGCTGTCTTCATACTACCAGTCTTTAGAGGGTCCTGACTTAGTGGGTTAACTTAGCAGTTTTTAACTTTCTGGTCAGTATTATCTTTTTTGGAAAAATTGAAGTTAGCATTTGAATCTTTCCCTAGGCCATGGCTCTGACCAGTGCTCCCAGCATCATTGGGCAGTGACAGCGAACTGTCCCCTTTCCCACAGGGTCATCAGGGAAATCATGAGACCCTCCAGGCCGAGGCGTTGAGTGGGTGGGTGCTAGTGGGTAGGTCGTGTGCACCTTTACTTGGGGTAGTTTGTTTTCAGTTGGCGGTGGGGCTGTGGCCCACTGTGAGCTGAGGAGCAGTGGCTCCCGCTTGCTTCTCTGTCCGAGGCAGTGTTCAGGGACAGGGATCTAGACAGGTCTTGGGACATGTGTCGAGTTCAAGGCAGTGGGACAGTCCCGGCCCCAGAGGCAGTTCCACCTGATACCCGGGATTATGAATGACACTCTCATGAGGCCCAGACCTGATAAAGTCCCTTGTGAAACACATCCCATAGTCCATGCATACTGAGGGCCAATATACAAGGGGCTGTTTAGATGTTTGAAATTTTATTACAGTGAAACCCAAGTTGCTATGAATTCACCTCCCAATCCAGTCCTAGCTTCAGACGTCCTACCCCATCCCTGTCACTTTCAGAAGCATGTTTTCAAGACACAATAAAAAATCTGGTGAATGCTGAGGCTGAGTTCCGTCCAAATGGAAAAGCAGCTCATAAAAACATGACGCCATGTCCTCATCCACTTTAGTCACCAGAACCTGGCTCCTCCTGCTACGTCAGAGTGACCGGGAGAGGTCTGTGTTCATACCCATTCAGGACACTGAGGCAGCCAAAGCTGCTCTGGACAGAGGACTGTGGAGTGCCGTACAGTCCCCACCCCAGCCCACAGAGCTGTCCTGCAGCCCCGCCTCTCCCTAGAGACCGCTACTTGGTATTTGGAATTTATGTGTACAGCTTGATATTTGGTTTCCTTGTCATCTAAGCAGATCTTAAAAGAGAAAAAAGATCACTTTTTCTACTTCATGTTCTCTTGACAAGTAGTTATTTTCGCCCCCCAAGGAGAGTGGGGTCTAGGGAATGTATGCTTTTGGTACTTAACCAGCCCACCCTCCAGAGGGGCTGGGTCCTTCAGACCCCAGGATGGTGCCCAGAAGCCCAGAGGGGCGAGACTTCGCACCCTTTCTATAAATCCAGGGCCCACTTTGAGTCCCAGAGTAAACCTTTGTAGTATCATCCAGTTCCAGACTGTCAGAGCATGAGCAGTGTCTGCCAGTCAGCTCATCTGAATGCAATAAAGTAAATGTTCCCCGCAGCCGGCCCTGAGTGCCCTCTCCTCAGATGGCGGTTCCCCAGCGTACGCCTCCTCCGTGAAAACTTCACCAGGGAGCCACAGGACTCCACGCTGCCCGCACAGAGTGTGCTGACTCATCCTGCTTCCTCCTGGTTGCCAAGGGTGCAGGTGGGAGTGACAGCCATGGCCATCGCTTGGGACAGGCGGTATTGATGGATGTGACTGTTCTTAGTATTTTTCTGGAAGAAGAGACAGGGTAGAGGGCTGGGGGCTGGGGGCAGGGTGTGGTTCTCTCTTCCTCCCTCTGATCCTGTCCATGGGAAGACTAAGAGAGCCCTCCCTCTCCCCAAAACTCTGTGCGTCCAGCCCTTCTGGGCTCAGGCATAAGAATCCAGCAGATCAATGTCCCTAACCCCACCCATGTCACCAGTATTCCTCCTGGATTTCCACAGAATTTGATAGGATAAAGTCTTGCTTACCTGAATAAGGACATTTTTAGGAATGGTTTAGCCATGGTAGAAGGGAAAGGGGGAAAACGGAATTAAAATCAGAACTGTGTTAAGTTTTTCCTGTGACTTTGGAGTTTAAAACTAACCGACCATGTTTTTCTCCTTTGCTTCTCTCCTTCCTGCTCATATAAAATGAGCAACATGTTCTCCTTTGTGGTCTCACCCTGTGCACAGCCCGAGCTTGGGAAGAGGAAGCCTTGAGCTTCCGTGAGGTAGATGCCAGTAATCACCATGGGCGATTTACCAGAGGACAGCAGGAAGTGACGTGTGTGTCCATGGAGGAAGAGGCACAGAGCCAGCAGGGCATTTTGTGACCCTGAGAACACACACTGCCCTTCCCTTAGGAGCAGTGCGATGCTACCAGGGTAGGAATCTGGCATCACCTTTGACCACTCTTGGCCTCTCCTGCACAAGACAGGACCACATTAGTTTAGTGCCCACTCCCAACTCCAAGACTTTGAAGGCTCCGCCTTTGGCTCCTCCTCTTTGCCTGCCCTGGAGACACCGGATCAGCACCAAGTGCCTTCTTTTCTCATCTCATGCTCACTTGTGCCCTGAATGACTCCTTATTGTGGGAATAGACATTTTCAAGTAACTGAAGACAGACACCATGAGTTTTAACTGACTACCCAAAGCCCAACTCAAGGCAATGAAAAAAATCATTCTGGGAAACACGAGTCCAGAACCTGGGCCTGCCTGCGTCCCTGACCTAGTGAGACAATCTGTAAAGTGGCATGGCTCGGCTTTCCGACCTCCCAGGGCCCCTGCGCTGTAGGACTGTGCACCGAGAGGCGGCCACTGAGAAACGCTACAGTGGCCTCCTCAGGTGGCCCTTCCCATGAGCGGCCCTGAGCCACTGCTCCTCCTGAGCTACAGGGAGATGGCAGCTGCCCCCGTACGGGACTTCATCCGCCTGTGCTTCGGTGTGTTTCTGACTCTCCAGAGGTCAGCGCAGCTTCACCTTCTCCTCTTAGCTGCAGAATGGCTATAGCCGCTGTGCTGGAATACGGCGTCTCCTGAAGTGAAATCTAACATGGCCTGCTGGGCTCTGCTCCATGTTCTGAGGCCCTGAAGGAGCCATGCGTTCATTATTTATATAATAACAGTTTTCAGAGAGGAAGAAATTAGTGTCAGAGTCCCGTAGCTGCGCTGGCTTTGCTCCGGAGGCGGGACGTGTCTCAGCTGCTGTAAAAACAGAGCAGGAGCAACTTGGAGCCGCCGAGCAGCGATGATGGGACAGTGCGGCCGTGTGTGGCCACCCTGATGCTCACTCTTCTCAGAGATTGTTTTTTCATCTTTTTCTTATTTTTTAATCCCACAAAAATATTTCAAAGATGTTAATGCTCTAGTGCTTGAACCATCTTTCCCCCTCATTTTTAGTTTATCTCCCCAGCAGCCCCTACCCACCTGCATCCTCAGCTTTCTGATGCCTGAGGAACCCCATTTTTCCAAACAACAAATTCCCTTTGCTGGGAAACCCCTGCAGACATCTGTGCCCCATTCCAGTCTCAAAACCCAGGGGCCACCTCAGTTCCATGAAGCCTTGTCCGCCTCCTGCAAGGGTCATAGTTGGACTTAAAAGCAGTGGGCTTTTCTCCCAAAGCCTAATTTTTAATCCCCCCCCCTACTCTGCTTCCTTTTTTGTTTCTTTTTTCTTCAGTAGCACATGTTGTGAGGGCCTCTCAGGAGTGAGGATGGGAGAAGAACGCACAGCTGTGAGACGCTGACTTCCACTGCCTTCTGTCTGTTCCCTGAGCGCTCCTGCTGACCTCAGCTGGTTAGTGGTTCCTGGGATGCAGGTGGAAAAGCCAGTTGAGCAGGCAGAGTTGCGCTGTTTCCAGAGTAGCTCCTGGAAAACAGTGACCACTTTGCCTTGGTTTTAGAGGAAACAGATGAGACTAGACTCAGCCAGGACGGCAAGTATCTCTGCACTGGACAGCTCTGTACAACTGAAATCCACAGACGTATCTCTTCCACACTGTTAGAAAGAGCAGGGGAGGGAAGTGAAAACATGAGCCTCACTGCTGCCTGAGTATTGTTTTTTAAGGGATGATTAAAAAAAAAAAAACAGATTGGAGGATCTATCCATTTCTTTGCCCACCCCCAACCTAAGGACTTCAGTAGGCATTTGGCCCGAGGATAGATGGCCATATCGGACATTGATCCACCTACAGCCAGCCCATTTCAAGGTGTCACCCATTAATGTATTGACTCCAAACAGGAATTTTGCCCAAGGCCAGAACTCACAATTGGTCCCAGTGGACCTGAAATGGATTTCCACAAGTGGCCAGGGAGATGGTCTCCCTTTAGAAGGGCCCATCTCGGGTCCACTCCTCCCTTCTTGATCCCCTCTCCCACCTCGTCACGTTAATACCTCAGCACTCAGTGAGCTTCATTAGCTGATGGCGCACAAGCAGCTGCTCAAAGGATTTGAGATTGGATTGATCCTGCAGCTGCTGGTGTAGACACGACATGTGAGAATCGACTACAGTGCTTCTCTGTTGCTTTTCAGTTTTGACATCGTCCCCTTTGCTTTCTTCCCCATTTCGTGTTATTAAGTAAAAGAAAAGGCAGCATTCTGACAGAGGCTGTTTGCATTATGTTGAAAATCTTGGTTCCTATTTGCTTTCATATAAATACAAAATGGCTGTTATTTTTATTCCTGAGAAGCATCTCTAACGTATATGCTATCAGAGAGCAGAAGAACATGAGAGCACTGCAGTGTTTTTCCGGGTGATCCTGTGTGTAGCATTTTTATGCTGCAGTCTTTCCTGGGCAGGAAAACACAGGGAAATATGCTAATGTTCTGCGAAGATTAAAGCGTAATCCCGTCTTCTCTCCAGTGCTGGGACAAGTATCTACAAACTCAGGGGCATGAAGCTGAGTTCAAACTTCCCCTGTAGGACCAGGACACCCGAAGACAGGAAACCAAATTATTTCTCCTTAGAGAAACAAACAAAGCAAAATCCAGAAGCTTCCAGGGACTGTGACCTGTCTATGCCCCAGACACTGAGGGACAGTCAGAAGGATGAGGTAAAATTTATACATTCATGCACTCATGCTCACATCTGAAGTAAGAGCAATGAAAAATCCACAATTTATATGAGAAGTGCACAAAACAACACCATACCATTTCTGTCTAGAAGAAGGACCCACCTGGCTAAGAGGTTGTTTGAGATCATTGACTTGTCTCGTACTGCCCTGCAGAGCTGGAGCCTAACACCGTCCTAAACTTCCGCTCTTCTCACTGCGGGCTGATGACCTCTGAGGCTCTGTGTGAGGCAGGCACAGGAAACAAGAGGGTCAGCAAGCTGGAATTTGAAGTAAATTTCATCTCTCTGCACCCTGTCCTGGATGCAAGCTGCCCGACTCCCAGTGAGATACAGAATGTGGAACTGCAAAGCACCCTGGAAGCTCTTGATCCCCTCACTTGAAGGGCTTCTTTGGAGGGAGTGGAGGGAGTCATGGTCCTCCCTTCCCATGGCCCGAAGTCCTCCCTCAATTTCAACAGAGCAGAGCCTTTGCTTTCCTAAATTGTTCATTTTTCTTTGAGGGAACTGGTTTCTTTAGCTGTGTATTCTGTATTCTTCTGTGGAAGTCAGATTCTCTGAGTCTCTCTTTCTCTCTCTCTCTCTCCTCCCTCGCTTTTGGCTCTGCCTATATCTTCTCTGCCCCTTTCCAACCTCATTCCTTCATACTATTCTCTTCCTTTTCTGGAAAGATCTGCAAGGTAAATTTTTGTGATGATAAACTTCAGTAATACTAATAAAAAAATCTTCAAATAAAAGCTACAACCAGAAGGTAGATTCAGTTTTAATGAAGAGTTCTCCTTTTACCTTGCTTTTATGTTGCTGCTTTTTATCTCTTCATCAAGGAAACTATATTCCATCAGGCCTCAGGCTATGATAAATAACTTACAGGGATGGGATTGTGCATTACTCTCCTGACAGGAATGCTCAACTCTGACAGGTATTATCTGCATTCTTTAAATGGGTTCCCTGCAGGGTAAACTCAGGCTGGTCCAGAAATACAAAAGCTTGGGAGGCTAGAGGTGACCTGTTGGGCCCAACTTACTGGCAAGGGGTTGCTTATAAAATACTTTCAGAAAGCTGGAAGGAGATTAGGAACATCTGGCAAGGCTGCCTGTGAGCAGGAGCTGGAGCTCTGTCCCTGGCTAGGGTCTTCTGGGCCAGTAGCCCAGGGTGGGCCCCAAGAAGAAAGGATCGGTGGTGCAGCCAGGGAGAGGTGTGAGCACTCTTGGAGCTGTGGCTTGCAGCCTGCTTCAGAAGCAGTCCTGCAGAGTGCTGCTCTAAAGCGGTGGGATTCTACACAGAGCATGCTCAGAGGCTGAGTCCCCACCTTGAACTTGAGCCTTTTGGGGATGTTCATTTGCGTCTGCTTAAACAGGCTCAGGACCAGCATTCACCTGACCTGCGCTGGTGGAGGCCTCTTGCCTTCTGCACCACGAAAGGCAGCTCTGGCCAAATGGTGATTCTTATACAGGCTGGAGAGTCACAGAAAGCTCCGAGCTCTGGCAGAAACACAAAATCAATTGGTTCATCTGAACCATTCTCTTGCAAGCTGGACCTTTTGATGAACCTCAGATGGAGATTCTGCTGTCACACTGAGCTTAGGAGAGGTAACTGTAGGCTTTGATTTTTCACTTTCTAGTGTAATTGGGGTGGCAATTTTATTGATGAGATTTCACTGGATCATTGGGCTTATTAATCTGCTCTTCTAGTCAAGTAACTTCACAGGACTTTGTTGCAACCTGATTGTTGTGTCTGTAACTGGGCTCTCCGTGGGCACAGAACATAGGTTACCACAGCAACTTTTTCTTCCAAAGACCCCCATACAGGCAGGATGAAGACCCTATCAAGCTGGCAAATGAGGAAACCTGACAGGGTACTGCTTTGTTCCTCCTGCATTACTGCCATTAGCTTCTTTGCTGTGAGACGGGGAAGGAGAAGATGACCCTGCTGTCCACACTCCTGCTGGAGTGATCCTTCTAATGTGCAAAGCCGGCCCTCCCACACCTGCATAACCCTCAGGGCACCTGCCCAGTGCGCTTGTGTAAAGACCAGCAGCTCATTCACCACAGCAGCTAGGCCTCCCATGCCTCGAGCTCACACTCCCTAGGGTGGGCTCCTGCCTGGACACTGGATTTCCCACAGGTGAAACCCTATATTCCCGCTGCTTGGAATATGGAGCTGGGTAATCAGATCATCTCTGCAGGACAGTGCTCCTGTCACTCCCTGTAAACTGGTTTAAGGCATCCATGGCACTTAACCCTCCATCCTGAAATACCAGCTTACAGGTGTCTTGGAAACAGGAATGACATCCTGGACCCTTGTGTTGGCTCTGTTACTGTAAACTTCATACTGCATCTCATGGGTTTTTCTCTGTAGCGTTCCTCCTCGTTGGAATCCAAGTTGATGTCTGTCTTCACAGCCCCTGGCACAGACAGGGTACATTGTATGCATTCAGTAGTTGGATAGCTGAGCATAAGATCCAGCACACCTGAAGTCTCTAGAACTAAGGCACCAGTTGGCTACTTTACATCCCAGTAAAAATGAGGGACAGAGCCTCCAAAATATAGCGTGATGCTCAAGGAAATAATGGCATCCTGTTTTCTTCTTAGACCTCTTTCTGTGTGGAGTCAGAGACATGGTCAGTCACAGACATTTACCATCTCTCTGTCCTCTCTGGCATGCACTTAGTACAGAAGAAAATATAAGCCAAAGGAATTGGCCCAATTTCCTAAATCCCTTCATATTCAGATTCTCCCTCTGCTGAATTACCCCTTATAATCAGCATGGTCAGTGTCTATGGCTCCCTGCAATCTTGTTCTGTCATCTGGAGGGTGGGCGTGACTCTCTACCCCATGCACACCAGCATTTTGTGGTCTTGATGCCTGGTGCCTCGTACATCTTGCCAGATGTTAGACTCCAGCAGGAAGCCTGGTGCACCTGCCTTCTTCCTGTAGTCCTAAAAGCCCAGTGACAGAAAGGGGAAGGCTCTGTTAGTCCCTATACTGCCAGGAATGACAGCCGACTCACACATCTCAATGGCTCCTGCTCAGTGTGATCATAAGTCACCATCCTTGCTGATACTGATCACGCTTTCTGAGGTCATAAAATGTGAATAAATGGCAGCCTTAGAATTGGTGGTATATAATACTACATGCTGAATATGTCTCATCAAATGGAAAGATTGGTGGAGAAGCATATGAAAATAGTTGTAGGGAGTTACTCCTTGCAGTATTTATAGTTTGATTTTCAAATTCTACTTTTAGTGCCTGACAATATACTAACTGTGCCAAGATTGTATTTGGTTGGTTGTATGCAGTATTTTGTTCAATAATATGTACAAACTTGATCAGCGTTCCCAGTAAAAAACAGGTAGCACCGCTGTAGTCTCCACTGTCTCCAAAACACTGTGCTAACATAGATGTTACTCACATCAACCTTCCAATGAAAACTGGTTTCCATAATTTTACAATCAAAATATCTCCATAATCACTAATGAAATAGTGAGTTCAGTGTGTTTTAATTAGTCAAAGATCATCAATAATAAATCTTAAGCCTGGTCATCTGTAAATGTGCATATTATTTTAAAATTAAAATTTGTGATTAACTTGACATTTTCTGTATGGCTTCAAAACTCAGCTGTGAAAAAATGGAAACACAAGTGCCCACGTGATCACCCCAAAGGTGAGATGTAACTAACAAAGCTAAATTTTCCTGCCTAGGGTTCCATCTTTGTAACATCATATAACAATGAAACAAAACATTGTTGTCTTCAAATCCTTATTCTTTAAATTTTTCCACATAGCATATATGGATTTCATGCAAAAATTTAAGAAGTGGTAACTTTCGGCATAAGTGGGTTAATTTCATTGTTAGTTTTGAAAAAACTGGGGTGTTACAAATGATTATTAAAAGTACCTTCAAGTTATTAAAACAAAATCAAATTTAATTATCTCATTGAAAAATGAGGCCTGTTGTGTAAGGTAGGTACTCCAAAGGCTAGAAATTACTCTGGTGGTAAACACCCACTCACATCAAGTTAGCAGTTTTCACTAAACCAGGAGAGAGAGAGGGGGAGAGAGAGAGAGAGAGAGTGTGTGTGTGTGTGTGTGTGTGTGTGTGTGTGTGTATGTGTGTGTGTGTGTGTCCAAAAATAACCAGTCGCTACAAGTCAAAGCCCGTCTGCTGATTTGTTCAGCGGCAGATCTCAGTCCCGAGTTTCCTGTTCATCCCTGTCCCTTCCAGGCACCCGCCCTCCCTCAGGCTGCTCTGCTTGTCACACGACCTCATCACCCAGGTCACCTCTTGCTCCGGTTACTTGAAATTCAATGGACGGCATGTGAAGAAGGAGCTGGGAGGCTCTGCTTCGGGCCTGGTGGGGACAAGACAGCATCCTGTGGGGACAGCAGTGAAATGTCACTTGGTCTGATGAGCCCTGTGTTTTCTACACACTGAAAAGAGGAGCTGGTACACAGGATGCACAGACACAAGTGTGTGAGGGCATGTGAGTCGGGCCCCTGAGCCTGGCCCCCTCTCTGAACAAGGACCAACACCCACAGATCCTGTGTCCCTCTCACAGGCTCCTAAGGAAGGTCTTCATTTAGAGACCAGAGGGAACAATTGAATCTGAGCTCCAGAGCAGTTTTAATATGCGGCGTGAACATAGTTACCCACTGCAGTGTAGACATAAAATGGATGTTTAACCTTTTTCTAGGAGGAAGCAGCTCCTCCTGCCTACCACCTGCCGTTGGAACCTGTAGTCTGCACCAACGTGGAGCTCCGAGGGCCTTTCCCAGGTGCAGAAGACACAGCTCCAGCCAGGTAGAGAAAGGGGACTATTCCATTTTCTCTTCCTCCTTCATTTTTCCTCTTCTTTCCCCTTAACTCCCTCTAGTGGACTTGCTGGACAGTCCTCTGTTCTTTTCCTTTCTCTCCCCACCCCCTCTTCTCTCCCTTCCTCCTAACTTCCAACACTTGTCTCATGGAACCAGAGGCAGGTCAGTGACCCAGTCCAGAGATGGCAAAGGACCCTGACCTAGCCCGGGCCTGCTTCCCCTCCTTAATCCCTCGTTGCTGTCACTGGTGTTGTCTAGGCCTGAGATGCATCCACAGAGCTAAGCATATCCCCGAGACCTGGAGCAGAGACATCTGTCTTCTCTGGGGTTGGGAAATAGACAAGGCCCAGAGACAGACTAATTCTTCCAGCTTTCCTCCTCTCCTCAGTCTGAGTTCTGGAGTTATTTATCCAGTAGGCAAAGTGGGGAAGAAGAAGAAAAAGTACTGCCCAGGCTGGACTTGAACTTGCCCCCTCCCTCCCTCAGCCTCCCAGATGGGTTTATGTGTGTGCCACTGTACCTGGCTACTTTTCTTTGACATTGTTTCTCATCTTGTATTCAAGACAAAGATTTTTGCTATTGAAAGTCAAGAATTTGCACATTTTCTCCCAATTTTGTGACCAGGTAAACGCAGCACACAGGCCAGCGAGGACCAGGCCTGGAGAAATGCTGTGATGATTCCAGCCATCATCTTGCCTGCAGTGACAATTCAAGCCAGTGGGGCCGAAGCACAGGAGGAGCTGTGGTGCGGGGTGATGTGTGTGGACAGGGCTCTTCCCGCAGGTCCAGATCAGAGGGAAATGTTGTGGGTGTCGATGAGCCACGTAAACAGGAGGACATGCCCCACGGAGGCCGGCAGAGATGTTACTGGTAGCCAGTTCCCCTTCTAGTGAACACAGCACAGTCACAGGGGTGGTGGACTATCCACTGGGCTATGGCTGAAGGAGAAGGTTGGATGACTTCATTGAATCCTGACCCAGAGAGAGAGTTAAATATTCAGACATCAAGGAGCCCTAGAGGGCCAGGAAGAAGGGGACACCTGGAGGCCACATGGGAAAAGACAGGAATGACCTCCATGCACTCAGTTCAGGATTTCATTGATCTGAAGATGTCTAGGCACTTCTGTTGTGTTATGAGCTTTGAGGATTTGGAGAGAAGGGCCTGGAGGAAGCCATCACTAGAAGCAGCATGGCTGTCTTCTTGACCTGTGTCACACGTCACTGCTGGCCAGGACTGCAGAGCGATTTGTGCAGCTTGCTCCGGACCTCACTGGGTGGAGAGTGCTGTGGGGAGCTGGGGAGCAGTGAAGGTGGAATAACACTCGCGACTCACTGCTGGGTTGAGCCTGAGTGAATCACTGGGCAGATGCGGCTGTCATCAGAACGTAGGTCACGCTGGGACCGAGTGTGCTGTGTGCCACAGTGCGTAACTCCGAGTCTGAGCTTTGTCTGAGGGTTGGATTCAGCTCTGTCTGTGCTGGAGCCTTCGGGTGCTCAGATCCTGGGGGACTCCGGCAGGATGAGAGCAGGACAGGGTAAGTGTTTTGTTTGCTGTGTTGATGTTGAAGGTGAATTTGTGCAGTCCAAGAGGTTTTGTTAGTATTGTTTTTAATCTAACGAGCATGGTGCAGCCCTGTTAGGGCAGATAGGATCCCTTGTCTTGTTCTATATTGAGCTGGCACTAGGAGGCGTTACTGCTGGATCTTGAAGCAGGTCCTCCTTGGTCCCACAGAGCTGTGGTTACCCTGTGAGGGCATCGAGAGGAGCCAATGCCACCTTTGTCTAAGAAGTTAGGGCAGCAGCTGAGACAGAATTAATTTCAGCCCCCATCGCAGGTGGGAAAATAATGAATGACCTAAGGATTCTGTGAATTTCTTTCTTACCTCTCTTGTATATCCACCATCCTAGACATAAGAAAACAAGAGAATGAATTACATATAAAAGAATCTACAAGAAAAGGGGTGAGCCATGGGGCATCCACCTCAAGGCCTTTTGGGGAGCCCACAGGGCAGAGAAGGCACCGATGGCAGTGGGAGACGTGTGTGCTGTGTGTGGGAAGAGCGCTGTGTGTTTAAGGGGCCGGAGCTGCACACACTAGCCTTGTGTGGAGCTTGGTCCAGACCCAGATTTCTGAGCCTTAGTGTTACTGATGTTAGACAAGCACCGGGCTGTCCGGTTTCAGCGGAATCACTGACCACACACACTAGGGGCCAACAGCACACTGTATACCTCACAGTTATGATCAACAAAAACCTCTTAACAGAGAATGGGGTCACATTTCTATAATCCTGGCACTCAGGGAGACTGAGGCAGGAAGATTCAAAGTTTGAGCCCAGGCTGGGCAACCAAGTGACAATTTGTCTCAAAAAAAAAAAAAAAAAAAAAAAAAATTCTTGAAAGTTATCAAGTGTTCTCTGGAAAATATAGACAAAGACCCTGAGGGCCTTAGTAAAACTCCTTCTTTATTCATAGTAAAAAATAAAAAAGATGAACTTGCTCACATAATCGATGTGTTAGGCCCTGGAACTAAATGTCGTCGTGTTACTCATATGAATTAGGTCTGCCTGCTAGACAGAGAAGCAGAGGCTGGGCCTGGAGGAGTGTGCTGCTCTGGCAGACTTTGTTACTAGCTCACTGACTGAGTGTAAGTCACCAGGAGTGGAAGGGCACTTCCCTGCTGTGCACGAGGGGCCGGGCTCATTCCTCAGGACTGAAAATAAAGGATGAACAGTGCAAAGACAGGGCTTTTTCACTTGGTTTATTAAGGCTTGGTTCACTTTTTCTTTTTCTTTGTCGATGAGTGTTTTCTTTTCCTTTGATCTATTTTCAATGCTAAAGACAGATGATATTTAAACTGAGACTGTGCCGTTCCATTTCAAGTTGAACTTATTATTGCAGTAATCATCTGGCAGGATGTCTGAGCAGGACCGGCAATTGAGGTACTACTGAGCAGGGCCCAGGAAATGTTCTTTCTTGAAAACCAAAAAACTGGTGACAAGCTTTATGGTAGACAGACCAAGAGTAATGGCACTAGAATCAAGGGGTGGTTAGCATCACAAAGGAACACACACATGCACACACACATGCACGCACACACAGACACACATGCACATGCATGCATGTACACGTACATGGACACACACGCATGCACACCCCTGTGCAATATAAAAATAAGTATATTTGTATTGTTTGAGATTCTCCGGAGAAATATCCATACACGCCCCAAGGAGATGGCTTATGGTATAATGGAGTATAAGAGTCATTCCATCTCTTGTCTGCAAGCTGCAGACCCAGGGAAGATGTTACCATAATTCTGTGTGAACATGAAGGCCTGAGAATCAAGCAAGCTGATGGAGAAATCCAAGGCCAAGAGAACTGACATTATGGTTTGAACACAGAGGCAGGAAGGGATGGCATCCTCTTTCCTTGCCCTTTGCGTCAGATTGTGTGAAGCCTACACCTTCTAAGGAACAGAGTCTAAGGAACAGTCTGCCTTCCTGAGTCAACGGCTTCAGGCACTTCCTGTGAAACACCCTGTCAGAGATACCCAGATGGAATGTCTACTTAGACATCGGAGCGTCTCCTGGCCCAGTAAAGCAGACACATCAACCTATCACACCGTAATAATTGTGCCTGTTTCTTCGCAGTCAATGCCCATTATAACCCAAGTCCTAGTTGGACACTAATCTGTTCTCTGCCTCTATAGGTTTGACTTTTATGTAAATGGAACCATAAAATCTAGTAGTTTGTATTTGGCTTTGTTCACTTAATGTACCTTTTTGAGATTCTTCTATGCTGCACGAAGCTCCTCCTTTTAGGATGGAAGAGCATTCTCTGGTGTGGACATAGCACAATCTGTGGATCCAGTCACTGCTTCATGATTGTGTGATGCTGTTTTTAAAAGTCCTCTCCCAAGTACACGTGGGTCCAGTGCACATGAAGATCAGCTTGCAGGTGGCTTTGCTTCCTCTCCATCTCAACAGAGGGAGTCACGAACACTTCCCCTTGCAGCCCTTGCAGTCTCACAAAAGCTGTGCTAAGACCTGTGGCTGGAGGTGTTGTGGATGGGTGTAGTGAGCAGTGATGCCATGTCTAAGTTCTCTTTCTATCCACTTTCCTCTTTGGGAGATGAGAATAAGAAAACAAAGACTTCATCTGAAACCCACAAGCAGTCTTACAATGTATCATGTCTTAAGGACATTGATTTCTCCTGAGAGAAGAAAATAATAAAATACAAGGCTAAATCTCAACAAAGGAATAGTTACACCCCACCCCCACCCCCGGCTTATGTAAGGACCTGAAGGAAAACAGAGCCCTGGCACTGGGCCTGTGAAGAGCCAGAGGTTGGTCCTGGTCTGGAGGCACCAAACAGGCCTTTGGGAAGGAAGAGACACTCTGCGGTGGGTTTCTGTGGTGCCTGAGGGTCAGTCTCAGAGGGGAAACTGTTCCAAGCGGAGCCAGTAAAACTGACCATAAAGTCTGCCTCTCGAGGGCCTGAAATGTCTGTGGCCACTAAAGTAAAGCAACAGGCCAGATCACCCAAGATCTCCAGGGCGGGTGCCTGTGGCTGATGGGCTGTGGCGGTGCCGGGCCAGGCCGGTGGGAGCAGCTGGCAGGCGCAGAGGCAGCACGAGGAAGCTGCTACGATTAGCCAAATGCCTGAATGTGTTACATGTAGAGCAGCATGGCTGGGCCACTAAGTACTGTGTGCAGAACTGCTGTGTAGAACGTAATGATTTAGAGTTTTGGGGGGGGGGGCGTTGTTTGCTTTCGGTACCCAAGAATAAGCTCAGGCTCTTGTGTTTGCAAGGTTGACACGGTACCACTTGAGCTAAATCCCTGGCAGTTTAGAGGTTTTTGACAAAAGTCAATACATATTCTTACAGTCAGATTCACGCATACCCAAATACTGGCTTAAAGCAGAGCTATGTCTTCGTGGCCAAGGAAAAGTAAGCCCTGCACACCTGTCCCCACACACCTGTCCCCACACACCTATGGCTTGTGCTCCATACTTCTCAAAGACTCACTCTGAAAGGAGATATTGATGGAAAGTATTTCCAGCCGTCTCCATGTGACCCCTCGGTGCTCTGACGAGGATCTGTTTCTGCACTGGAAATACTCATCGCCACACATCATGACCAATTTCTCCTGCCTAATACTGTAGTTAGCGCTAATCCTGTGTTCCTAACCTCTTAATCTGTGTCCATGGAGGAACTTGATTTGGTCTTCTGTGGTCATTTGGTCCTGACTCACATAAGGAGAAAAACCATGGGATTCAATCTTGGCTAAAATAATTTAGTAATTAGCAAATATTTCAGGAAATGCCAGTCAGACACATAAATGGATTTCAAGGCATGGTGATCTTTGTGAACATTTTCCTCTGAATGAAAGTCCTTCTTTAAAACCGATGCGAGGCTCTGTGTAAATCTCATTATTAGGAAAGCCCTCGATAGTGAGAATTTAAATACAAAATTATGCAAAGGGAGAAAAATGGGGCATTTCTGTCACTGCTTCATTTCTGGGATTTTGGAGTGAAATAGAGCTGAAAATAAAATCTCCAATCCACAGTACTCCGCGTCTCCACGGTGGCACTCAGATGGAGGGTAAAGGGGGACAGCGGGCATGGGTGGTTGTGCGCAGGGCCTCTGCTTCTGAAAGTCTAATTCAGCAAGATCTCCCAAGTCACTGTCTCCCTCCCAAGAAGCCTGAGGACACGTTGGTCAGAGCCACATCTCCTCCTTCTCGACCTCTGCTCACACCCATCTCAGCGATGACACAGTTGTACCTCAGTGTGCCCAGGGAAATTCCTGGGGCAGGTCATACCTGTGGACGCGGCCTCCTGCCTTTGCACATCAACTTGGACTGGCTCACAAGAGAAGCATAGGCGCTCAGGACCCCACTTACTCTCCCTATGGCTTTATTGAATGTGTAAATATTGTAGATCAGAGAAGAAATGCACCTTGCTCCTACAGAGCCCTCGTGGCCGCCATGCAGAGGAGCGGAGTGCTGCCCGGCTGAGGCTGCAGGCTTCAGAAGGAGCGTGTGAGCTGGTGAGGCTGGTGGGGCCTTGCCGGGCTCTGGGATGAGACGGGCTGGAGAAGTGGATGATCCCTCAACTTCTGAGAGAATTGAGGGTGCCCAAGGGATGTCCAGCCTAACCCAGGGCCTCGGGCTCGCTTTTGAGGTAACACTGACTGTTTTGATCACCAGGGTCTTTTGGGTTTTTTTTGTGGTCCTGGGAATTGGACTTGGGACCTTGCACTTGCCAGACAGGCACAGCGTCACTGAGCTACGTCCGGCCCCTTGATGACAGTGTATCAGTCTCTAGCGGGGGAAATCAAGGCAGGTCTGGGGTGCACACCTGTCATCCCAGCACGTGGAGGCAGAGGGAGGAGGATCACTGTGAGTTCACGGCCAACGTGGGCCACATGGTGAGACCCTGTCTCAGGAGAGGGAGATGTAATATCACAGTGGTGCTGTCCTAGGAACTGATATGGAAATTAATGGAGACAAAGCCTTCCCAAACACAGGGAGTTCTCCGTGCTAAGCAAAATGAAGCAGTGTGGCCAGGGCCGTGGGGCTGAGCCAGGCTGTGCCAGGGCACACTGAGAAAGCCGGGGGTGGTCGCCACAGGGGGTCACCTTCGCTGCCTAAAAACCAGCTCCAGATCCTTCCTGCTCGAAGCTCTGTTCTGTCTTTGTAGCGCAGACACCCATAGACTTGTGATATGAAATTTAAAATAAAAAAAATTATTTTTTTGAGTCAGGGTCTTGCTTTGTTATTCAGGCTGGTCTAGAACTCACTATGTAGCCCAGGCTAAACTCAAACTCAGCAATCCTCCTGCCTCTGCCTCCCAAGTGCTGGAATTACAAGTGTGAGCCACCATGCCCAGCAAAATCCCAGAAATGAAGCATTGTATGTGGTTACTGGGGATCGATCTCTGGACCTTGAGCTTGCCAGACAGATGCCAGAACCACTGAGCCAAATCCCTGGCCATAAAGTGCTTCTTATTTTAGCCAGACCCTAGTCACAGGGAGCCTGGCTGCGGCAGTGTCTCCTACAGCAGCCGAGGAATTTTCCTCAGAGAACTGATTCAGTGGAGTGATTTGATGCCACTCAGGGGTGCTCTGGACCAGAGCTCTCACTTCCCAACTCTCAGCGTTGCTTCTGTGAAGACCAAGTTAACTACTTTTCTTGATCACTTTTCATAAAACCCGAAAGTTCATCCCTGACCACCTCACAAAAGGGCAGCCTTGTTCTTGACCTTGGTAAGCTAGGAGTCTCCTTCCAGCTCACTGCCTGGGAGGAAAGGTCCAGACGGAAGCCCTGGCAGTGTTCCTCCTATTCCAGCAGCTGTCTTCATCGCTTCCTTGAGCACCTCCTATTTCCCACCAAAGCACCCCTCAGCCTCACAGGAGCCCTTCCATCACAAAGGAAAGTGTTGCAGCGTCACCAGCCACCAGCCCCAGTTTGCATCCGTACCCATAGGCCAACTTGTGGCTACCATGGGCCAGATATTTGGCTCCTAGAATCCTGTAGCTCAAGCTGAAAGTATTGAGAAAATAAACTACAGCCATTCGGTCTGCATTAACAATACTGAATGCCTGAGTCAGGAAAACTTTTGGTCATGGGTACCATTTGTTCTTAACTTCCAAAACATGAAAGAATCAAAACTGGACTGATATTTCAGGAAGAAAAGTTGAAGGACACTACACATTCCACCTCACACAGCGTCCCTGGGACCCTTCAGGGAGGTCTGTGTGAAACACGGTTTGGAAGGTCTAGACATCATCAGTGATGGTGGAGCAGGGGAGCTTTTGCAAAGCTTCCTTCGCGTCACTACCAGAGGCTCCCGCTTGGCACCTGACACATCTTCTGTGTGGCAGATGTTCCATAGGCGGGGTCCAGCCTTTCTGGATCTCCAATCTAAGTGTAACGATTCCCTGGGGGACCTGCAGTTAATATCAGAGCGTTGGGTGGAAGGTTGAGGCATCTGGTGGTATTTTAAATGTGAAACGGAGGGGAGACTAGGAAAGGAGGAGCTCGAAAGAGGTTTCACCAGTGCAACATGCAGAAAATAAAGTTCACTATCAGTAGAGAAGAACCTGTCTGAAGAATGTCACATTCTGGTGTGAGAGGTATTGATTAAGAAGTGAAAAACACTATTTCAATTTCTTTTCCTTTCAGGATTTACCCAGTCCTTCTTGGAGGCTCCTGTGGGTGCCTGGCACACTGAAAGGCACAAAACATCACCCCCCAGACACTGACTCTTAGGCATCCATGATGGCACAAGACCAAAGCACTGTGGAGGAGAGTACGCTGTCCCAACTCAGAGAAACACAGCTGGCCATCTGGAGGCAGAGTCGGAGTCCTCATGATGCTCAGTGTGTGGGGTGTGCAGCGTATGGTCTGAATCAAAATGTCCTTTCTGGGGTCCTGAGGGCTGGACCCCAGCACAGCTGGTGTGCAGAGGGGGGCTGGAGATGGCTGGATCACAACAGACCTGGAGTCACTCACTGATGAGGTCACAGGTGACTGGGCTGGTAGGAGATGGGAGGAGGTCCCTGCAAGTGTGGTCTGGGCTCTCTCACTCATTCTGCTTCCCGGCTAACATGAGGAGAGAACTGCCTCTCCCACACCCTTCTGCCATGATGTTTCTGCCTCCCTGTAGGTCTAAAGGTGGAGCCGGCCAGCCAGCCAGTCAGCCAGCCAGCCAGCTGTGACTGAACCCTCTGAAACCACAAGCCAACATTAACCTTTTCTCCCTTAAGCTACCTCAAGTATTTTGTCACAGAAAAACAAAACAGAAAAGCAGACCAGAATTTAGTCTGAGTAACAAACCAACCATTCATTCCCAATTTTCCATAAGTAAGATCATGACAACTTCTTCAAGCTCTTTCTCCTTCCTGCTGTGATGGAGGTGGAGAAATGAAACCCTAAGGGTTGCATGGTGAATTTCCTCCTGCAACTAGGAAAGCATTTCTTCACTAGAGGTGCCTATTGGAGGCTTTTTTCAGGAATGGAAGAAAAAGAACCTCTGACTGAACCAGCTTGTCCTTGATGACTGCATAATCCCACTTATATTAGGATCATAAGAAAGGAAAAGGAGTGTAACACGGAAGAGCCAGAGTCCACTCTGAGGAAGCCACCAGGCCCTGCTGCATAGGGCCGCTGGGAGTGGAGAGAGCGTGAAGTGACATGGGAAGCACGGGCTTGGGATGTGGTTCCTGCTGTCATTTCCTGTGGCCACCGTGGCCTGCAGGGAAGCGATAACAGCCCTCAATTCATGGATGAGGCAACTAAGCTTCGCAAGTGTGAAGAGTTTGTCCTGGCCCATCTAGTGAGCCAGGAGCCGGGCAGGGGTCTCAAGCCACAGCTCAGGCATTTCCCCGCACTCTCCACGTGCCTAAAACCTGAGCACAAAGTGCTGCCGGAGACCCAGGAAACCACAGGTCCCACCTCCGCCGGGCCTCTGTCAGCGGCTGTCAGGGCCACTGCTGTCTGCCCACCCTGGCTCCCCAGTTCCTCCACGTTTGCAGCACTGTGCTCAGAGCAGCCTGGCTTACCCAGGAAGTGGAGCGTTTGTTATCCGAAGTGCTTTCGTGGGACCGTGCTGCGCAAATCCTAACACCACTGCAAGTAAAACTAGATGTGTTTATACGTCCATAAAACTCAGCAAAAAAAAAAAAATAAAAATCAAGATGTGTACCTATTTTTATCGTTCTGATGCAAGACTTTACTGTATGTGACTGTTTAAGTGGTGCCCTTACACGTTTTCTATTTTTTTCCCCCATCCTGTCATTCTTATTCCCCGCACTCTCTACGCATCTAAGGAAGAGGAAGGAAGAAGTGGTGCGCAGGTGCCGACCGGTCAGGGCCCAGCCCTCGGTGTTGGGGAGAAGCCGCCTGTGTCTGACCTCTGTGACACCAGCAGCATCAACATGCAGGTATCTTCATGATCCTGTTTTATGTGGCATGCACAGAAGCGAGCTGGTTTCAGGGTGTTTGCCTCAGGGCTTTTTCTCTTGCTAGTTTCGGTAGAGGGTTAGGCTTGTGGAAACTATGTCTGGTTGGCTATGTTACTGGAAATTCTCTAGTGTTCTGACCCCTGCTACAAGCCCAGGCTCAGAGATACCAGCTCCAGGGAAAAGCATTTTCACTTTGCTGCCCTCTGTTGAGTCTGCCCTGAGTGCCCAGTACAGCCTTGGTCCCTCCAATGAGAATTACCTGTCTCCTGGGGATGGCAGGAGACCACTGACTTGGGCCCCCCGAAATCGGCAGATGGCTGTGACTCTGGCCCCCTGAAGGTGTTGGCTAGATTCAACTCAAGTTAGAGGGGAGAGAAAGCCATGGTGCCCTCAATAGTGTACTCCACCCAGCTTTGCTATTAAAGAAAAGACTGAAAAGTCAAGGTTCCCAGGCCACAAGTGCTGCATTAACATCTGGACAGGAGCGTGTGGGATTTGCTTGGACACAGAAGAGAAGATGCCCTGAAGGACACTGCTGCTCCCTGCTCTGAGCAGGCCACAGTGGGGCGGGACGGGCGGAGGGCTCAGCTTGGCTGGTTCCACAAATTAATCCAGCTTGTGTTCCTTTAAGATACTGGTAAATACAAGATGCTTAGAACACACACACAAACACACACACACACACACACACACACACACACACACGTACACCACTGAAAGAGCACAATGGGTATAATAAGCTTTTAAGATACATAACTTTTTCCAGGAGCCTGAGATTTAGCTTAAGTGGTACCACACCTTCTTTGGAAGCACAAGGGCCTGAGTTCAATGCCAGGTTCTTCCAAAAAAAAATCATAACTTTTTCCATGACAAAAAGAACTTTTGGAAAAGTTCTCTGTATTGTGGATTTGGAGAAAGCTGAGGAATGTTAAAACATCATGTCCTACCAGGACCACAGCTTATGGGAAAGTCCACTTGGATTGGCTGTGCAGTAACACAGTTAGAAGTTGATTTTCCTAAAATTCTTCAAAAGTCTGGCATGGTGGCATTACCTATAATTCTAGCACTCAGGTGGCTGAGGTAGGAGGATCACCTTGTGTGATGTCTCAAACCTTGTGTTTGAGGACAAACAAGGCTACATAGTTCAAGGCCACCCTGGACTGCATAATAAAACCGTGTCTCAAAAAAAAGAAGTAAACGAATAAATAGAGCCCTAAGTAGCCAACAGATGCCCAAGAAATCTCTCTATAAGGCTAGTACTCATTACTTCATGCACATATCATAATGTGCAACTCATTTTCAGAAACTAAATATATCCATGTCTTATACACTGACATAAAAATTAACCCTTTTAATATTAAAGAAATGAAAATCAAAACTTTCTAAACTAATAAATTAGCAAAGATGAAAGATTCATACTCTTTCTTTTGGACTGAATGTAGTAGAGTGTACTCTCATATACTTTTTTTTTTCTTTTTATAGTGCTAGAGATTACACCACTGAGCTGCATCCCCAGCCCTTTGTATTTTTATTTTCAGACAAGGTCTCACTAAGCTGCTCAGGCTGGACTCAAACGTAAAATCCTCCTGCCTCCTGAGTAGCCAGTATTGCAGGCCCGCACCGCTGTGCTCAGCCCGTATACCTTAATATGAGTATGATTTGGCAAAACGCACCAAATTCTTAAATACGCTTACTTTTTGACCTAAAAATTGAGCCTCTAAAGATTTACCCTAAGGAACTAGTGAGCCAGCTATGCAAAGAAGCACGTAAAGTTTTATTGCTAGTTTGACAGAAAACTCAGCCATCAATTATAGAGAACAGGAAAGGAGACGTTACAAAAGCCCTTGCGACGGGTCCCGGGCTCCTGTGAGCCACTGCAACACAAAGCTGATAGGACAGAGAAGGGAATGAGACCTAGAGAAGAAGCTGGGTTTGAGGCCTAATCAGTGTTGCTCTGGGCAGCACAGAGAGTGGCACCCCAAGCTTGCCACTACTGGTATCAGTGTAATTGGAGGGTGGCAGTAATCCTATGACCGTGAGGATCTTATGCTGATGAGGATCTTGGGCCAATGAGGAGTTTATGTTGATTAAGATGATAATGAGCAACTACGGTCTTATAACCCTAGGTGAGATGAGTTAACCTGATAAGGAATTTGTCCCCAGTGGAAACCTTTCTCTTTTGTATTGCTACTCAGTTCTCAAGGAATCAGGATGTCTTCCGATGATGCCATCTTGCCCTTGAGCATCATAGCATCATGGGACCATTGAGGCCTCAGACAGCCCTAGTCATAATTTAATTGGAAAATGATTTTTCCCCAAAACTATATGCCATAGCTCCCAGCAATCAACATAAGATTAAATAAACTTTTGTATAACTTGGAAAGCTGAGGTAATACTAAATTAATGCTATGATACACTGTTCAAATCACTGTACAGCAAAATAATAAGCACAGAATGAGTTCATTTAGAGCAGACAAGGTCTACACTGAAGCACTGACTGTGGTTATCACTGGGGGAAAGTCCCCACGCTATTTGCTCTGCGCCTTGTCCTAGTCTGTTGCTCCCTAATTCACAGGTTGTCAGAAACCACAGGAAGGGACCGAACCCTGGGCTGTCTGGGGAGGCTGGGTCCTCACATAGATGCGGGCGAGGTGCAAAGGATTTAGCTCAGGCTGCACTTAAATATACTATAGAATGAATGTTTATAAGTAATCGAGCTTCCTTTTGAATCTGTGATTGAAGCATTTTAAAAAGGAAGGGCAGGAGCCTGTTAGCAGATTCCTTTTTTTTTTTTTTAATGCAATCAAATGGTGAATAACTAAGATACTATTTTAACATGGTCAGACATATTTGGCTGAGTCTAGAGTTTTAAACATGTCTGGCTTGAACAGTACAACCAGACAGCATTGTATAGAACATTCCAGCAGATTTCTGACTGTGTTCTCATGATGATCACAGAGACTTCACTGGAAGGATTATAACCAGTTACAGGCTCTTACCTGTGAGAGGGACCGTTTAACTTCTGCTAAAGATTCCAGTCCTCTGATGCTCTGGAAAGGGGAAGGTTGTGGGGCTGGTGGTTCCCAAGGGCCGGTGAAAGACAGACGAATAGGGCTCAGGGACTTCAGAGCAGACTCTTCTTCAGGACCCATGCGGTACCGAGGCAGGTCCTTGCAAATTCACCAAAATCCACAGCACTAGGCCCAAGGCTCCACATTTCTGGGCAGTGCTGCCATGTCGGTGTAGTGGGGGGCGGGTAGCAGCAGGCAGGTCATGTGACGGGGCTGTGTCCACAGTGTGGAGGCAGTGCCCTGTAGGGGAGGAGAGTAGAAGAATTTGCTGAGGCAAGTGGGACGGCACCTGCGTGTGATCCAGCACTCTGGGAGGCTGACGCAGGAGGATCACAAGTTCAAGCCTAGCCTGGACAACTTAGACCCTGTTGCAAAATTTAATAAATAAAAAGACCTGGGGATATAGCCCTGTGTCCAGTTTCCAGTACTACAGAAAAAAAAAAAGAGAGAGAGAGAGAGAAGGGAAGAGGAGAAAAGGGCCCTTTGTGGTTGCTGTTTGATCTTACTCCAACCTCAAAATTACCTGAATCAGTGAGGTCTGTTTTTTAAAAAGAATTCGTACAGCATGAAAATGTTTTAAAAAGTGAGATCTTTGGGCCGGGGATTTAGCTCAGCAGTTCTAGCACCTACCTTGCAAGCTCAAGGACCCAGGTTCGATCCCTGGTAACCATACAACAATGCTGAGCATGGAGACTCACATCCACCAGCAGTCAGTACCACATACCACAGTGCCAGGCTTGGTCACTCATGCCTGTAATCCCAGCACTCAGGAGGCAGAGGCAGGAGCACTGCTGTGAGTTCAAGGCTGAGTTCAGGGTCAGCTTGAACTACAAAAGCAGACCCTGTCTCCCCCACCCCCCCAAAAGTGGGATCTTTCAGTGGTGAGACTAACTGACGTGCACTGCAGCCAGACAAGTACAGGCTCTGACATCGCAGGGGGGGCCTGCCCAGCAGCCTGATGCCACCTTGTGTGTCTCGGCCCCAGGACTCTTCCTACTTAGAGCCAGATTTCCACCCTAAGCATCACAGGCAGAGGCCAAATCAAATAGAGCCAGTTTCAAATACTTGCAGCGCTTCTAATATTTATAATCCTTTGGACAGCCGAAGGCAGCAGGCTAATTATTCGCCAAGTGAGTGGAAGTGATACGGAATGAAGCAGAGCGGAGTCTCATCGGACGGCAGGCTGGTTGTTAGATGGATTCCGAGGCACCTCAAAGCGCCTTAGAGTGACTCTGTTTTAGCCTCGCAGAAGAACTGGACCGTTGGGCTACAAACGACACAGTTGCTACTGAAAAGATCAAAGGGTGTTTTGAGGGCTTGTGCAGCTCGTCCTTGAGTTGATTTTCTAAGCATCTCTAATGAGCTGCCGAGAGAGAAATCTGTGCTCTCTGGGGCCAGGAGGTCCCCGAATAGCGGGGCTTTGCAGACTCCGGCACAGATTGAAAGGATGCTCGCTTCCTGGGGCTGCACAAAGGCCATCCGTGTCCCAGCTGAAAAGGTTTTTATTGGGAATGACAGTGACTTTATGAGTTTTGCTAATTAGAAGACCAATTAAGGCATACTTTAAACTTCTTCAAACAACACAGTAACGTGGGGACTTCAGACTCGCTCGCGTCTCTAGCTTGGTGGTGGTGGTGTTAATTACACTGCTGTTTCCCTGCTCACAACCATCTGTACACACTGGTGTCAGCTACGGACTCAAGTGTCACACCGTGATGTGCTGCTCTCCTCCGGATGGTCACTTAGCAAGAGAGAGAGGCTTAGGGAGCTGATGACAAACCAGTAAGCTTATCTGACAAGTCACGCCCTTGCGTTTGAACACCTGATTTCCACCTCACACTGGGAAGGGGACTGCTTCCTAAACCATGCCACCGTGTCTGTCCACAGAACGGCTGGAGAAACTGCCCTGAAGACCAACACTTGGCCTGTCACATGCGGATCTAGGGCTTTGGACACGTGCGTAACTCCGAATCCGAACGCCCTCCCCGCTGCGCCCCGCTGTCCTTGTCTGGTGTCGGGTCAGACCGCACTTTGTCACGAAGCGTGGGGCTGCATGTCTGTGTGTCTGTGTGCCTGTGTGGCTGTGTGGCTGTGGGTCAGCTGTCTCAGCCAGCTGCAGGCTGCCACGCCCACTTCGCTGTCTGGTTCCTGGGACACTAGCTCTGTGTACACACAAGGTGAAGCCTGAGTGGTTCCTGTGTCATTTTCTTTCCCAGGGAGGAAACCTCATTGTCTGGCAGTTACAAAGGCCGGGGGGAGTGAAGCTGCTGCTGGGCGGAGCTCTCACGAGGAGACACGGAGCTTGTTCTCTGGGGGGAAACAAGACGAGGAGTGGGAGATTTTCCCTCCACTACCCCAACCTTAGCTTCAGACTACACCCTTGGCAGAAATGACATAACACAGACAGACAGAAGGACTGATGCTTCTCCTTCCAAGATGAAAAGATGGATTTTCAAAGGTAAAAAAAAAAAAAAAAAAAAAACCTCAAAAATAAGCCTAAGCCATCAATAATTACTTTCCCATCCTTTGGCGCCCTCTATCGAAGGTCAGTTCAACTGCAGTGAAATTCTAGCACCTCTTACCGGTGGAGAGACCCGCTGTCCTTTCTTCTCAGTCAAGGTCAACTCAGTCTCTAGAGAAGGCCCTGCTCCTCAGAAGCCAATGTGTCGAGGTCACGCGGCGGAAGCTGTGGCAGTGTCAGAGCCCAGAGCAGAAGGTCAGAAATGCCTGCTGCCCAGAGCGGCTGGACACCTATGGCTTTCTAGTACAGCAAAAATCAGATCTGTACGGGAAGCAGGGACAAAGCAAACTTTAAAATGCAGTCCTTATTGTTTAATATTTTCAAATGTCTTTCTTCCAAACTAATATCAGTCCCTTTTATACACATGATCCACTTTTCATAGAAAGATAAATGAATCAGTTTTAAAAAGATAAACGGTGCATATGATTTTAATCAGCACAAAATTTTTGACCTAAAAACTTATTTTTTAAAAAAAGATTGAAAATGACACAAGCAAAGGGCCGGGGATTTAGCTCAGTGGTTCGGGTGCCTGTCTTGCAAGCACAGGGACCTGGGTTCAATCCCCTGGTAACCATATACAATACTGGGCGTGGAGACTCACACCCAGCGACAATCAGTACCACACACCACAGTGCCAGGCGTGGTGGCTCACACCTGTAATGCCAGCACTCGGGAGGCAGAGGCAGGAGGATTGCTGTGATGTGAGTTGGAGGCTCAGCCTGAACTACAAAGCGAGACCCTGTCTCAAAAAAAAAAAAGAAAATGAAACAAGCAAAGATGCAAGCCAGTATTCCTGAATGGATTAATTCTATGTGTTTAGTTTGAGAATCTTTAGAATAGGACCCTGTAGAATAGAATGCTGGACCTTGAAGGTCGGCCACTTTAGATTCTCAGTGGTCAGCCTCGAGAATCCTCCCTCCGTACGGTGGACGGTGCGTCAGGTCTGTACCCGGCTTCATACTTCTGAAGTGCAGCACGTGCAGAGGTTGAGGGTCTGTTGCAAAGCTGGAGCCAGGTGTCTCCAGGAAGAACACAAGCGTTAAAGCCAGCCAGGCTTGCTGACCCCATGGATCTGCCATTTCCTTTAGGTTTGGCTTTCTGCAAATCTTATCCCCTCCTCATCTCACTTCCTCATCTGTGAACTGGAGAAAGTGAGTAGAGATAAGATGTGGAGGAGTAAATACAGTGTTGCGTCTTAACTGTCTCGTCCAGCACGGCTTCCTAGAAACGTAACGTAAGCCACATGTGCCGTTGGTGACTTTCTAGTAGTCATGCTAAAAACAGTAAAAAGAAACAGCTGAGTGTAATTTCAACTTTTCATTTTAACCTTCTGCAGCCCAGATATCATTTCAACATGTAAACAACAAAAAAATTAACTTTGGCATTTTACATTTTTTATCCCAAGTCCTCAAAATCTATTGTGTATTTTACACTAACTGCACATCATGATCCCATGATTCATGATTTCTCTACAAAACAATACATTTGTTTTGCTGAGTTTCTTAGGCTACCCTTGACTTGAGATTTTCCTGCCTCAGCCCTGTAAATAGCCAGGATTACAGGTATGGATTGCCATGCCCAGTTTCCTTCAGTTTTTTTAGATTTTTTGAGACAGGGTCTCACTTTGTGGTTCAGACTGGCCCTGAGCTTAGCCTCAAACTCATATCACAGCAATCCTCCTGCCTCTGCCTCCCAAGTGCTGGGATTACAGGCATGAGCCACCATGCCCGGCACTGTGGTATGTGGTACTGGCTGCTGCTGGGCGTGAGTCTCCACACCCAGTATGGTATGCGGTCACCGGGGATTGAACCCGGGCCCTTGCGCTTGCAAGACAGGTGCCAGAACCACTGAGCTAACTCCCCGGGCCAAGTTTCCTTCAGTTTTAAAGTTAAAGTGGAATAAGTTTGAGGCTCAGCCCCTTAAATCTCTCGGGTCATATTTTAGCCCCCGCCAGCCTATAGTTGTCAAATTGCACATCACAGGTCTAATGTGGTGCTTGGCCTCTAGCCAACCTGACAAATTCTAGGTCTAAGGTTATCTGTTCCCTGGCTCTGTCACCTACAATGTGACCTTGAAAAGTCCTTGACCTTTTTGGAGGTCACTTTTCTCTTCTATAAAATAAGGGTCTTGAACTATGTAATCTCTGAGAACTCTTCTCATCAAGTCTACCCCACAGAGTGAGAGGGCTCCCACCCTCACTCCTGGGTCCCCTGCCCTGCCCTGCTTCCCAGAAGGAAAAGCAGAGCTCTCTGCTTATACTGCCACTAAGACTTCTCTTCCACACCCTTTTAGGGGAGGGGCTAAAAGAGAGACCCACTACATAGCCCAGACCGGCCTGGAGCTCCCAGCAAACCTTGGGCCTCAGCCTCCTGAGTGCTGCAATTACAGGCCTGTACCATCACATCTGGCAGAATTATTAACAGGACAGAATACATATAATGTGTCACTTTAAAAGCCAAGTTGAGGGGCCAGGGAATTAGTTCAGTGGTTCCGGTGCCTGCCTCACAAGTGTAAGGTCCCAAATTCGATCCTTGGTAACCACATACAACAGTGGCGAGCGTGGTCAGTCACGCCTCTCATCCCAGTGCTTGGGAGGCAGAGGCAGGAGGATTGCTGTGAGTTTGAGGCCAGCCTGGGCTACATAGTGAGCTCAGGGCCAGCCTGAACCACAAAGCGAGACCCTGTCTCAAAAAAAAAAAAAAAAAGCCAAGTTGAACTTGAATTTGAACTCAGAATCTCTTTTCTTATTGTTATAGTATAAAATAGGAAAAGAACTAGTTGATCTTCTGCCCTTCATTGTGTTGTTATTATGTTGAACTGGTTTTATTGATATTTAAATAAAATTAATAAATATTTCAGTCCAAAAGGCCAGGTGTTTTAGTGACATTATTTTTCAAGTTTTACTTCTTATGGTAAGAACATGAGAAATTTATTTTTTTCATATTTTCAACCACAGTAAAATTAACAAAATGTCTTTTCTTTTTAAACTTCTAGCTTATTTTAAGGCATTTGAATATTCAACTTAAAGGAATAATATTTAGCTCATCTTCAGAGCAGCTCAACAGCACTTCCGCTAATGTAGTTTATGTTTGTACATGATACTTTATGTGCCCCCAAAATGTCCAGGTAAGCACAGAATCTGGGGAGAGTGGCAGGTGAAGTCATGAAGTGGTGAGGTTTTAAATGATGGTAGTGGTGATAAGACTATTCTGTGACAAAGCAGTAGCAAGATGAGAATTGTGTGAACAAAAGTGATTTAAAATAAACTGATAGGAAGGACAAAACAGAATTTTTACAATAAATCTCAGTGGTCAGCTTTGGTGGCCCCTTGAAGCACAAATCAGGAGCTAGTTATTGAGTAAGGCTGATCTGTTCGGGGTCCTCGACACAAAATGGCTCCAAATGTTTTTCAAATCGGTCCTCTGAGTGCCCTGAAAATGTCTGGAGTCATGTGACCTTCTGAAAAGGGGTCATTCGATGGTATGGACCCCAAAAGCTCTCCTGGGGCTTCTGGTCATATCAAAAGCAGTTGAACTATATCACCAAGGAGTTCTTGTGAGACAGCTTCTTCCATTGAAATGCTTTAAATTACCATGTGGCACAGTGTAAAGACCATCATTATTTCCATTAGCTGAACCATTTCTGTTCACTGTGAATGAAAAGTACTAGTATTGAAGGATAATACAATAAGTACATTGTACAGTGTGTTAAAAGGAGGAATTTAAATGAAAGAATTGATCTTAAATAGCAAGATTTTGCTTCATACATCACTCAGACACCAGTTGCCCATAGTGGCCCTATGAGCCAGCAGAAATACAAACCGGAAGTGCCCATCTCTGTAGACTCAGCTGGTGCAGCTCGGAGCTATGATGAAACTTTAACCCTGGGCTTTACGACTGGCACCACTGAAGAGACTAAAGCTTTTTAAATGTTCTGTCTTCATGACCACAAAAATGTATGGGCACAGGCTGTGTGAGCTGCCATCCGCCAGAGAGCTTGACTACTGAACAACTGGGAATAAGTTTATGTTGATGTAAAAAAGAACCACCTATCCTCAGGTGGGTGCAGTTCTGGCAAGTCCGGCAGCTTGCCTCCATCGGAGGAACCGTGTGTCAGACAGAAATCCCAGAGTGACGCTCCCCCTCAGGTAAAATGGACTTGATTTCAACTGACCTATTTTTCTTTTTAAGAAGCACTAGAAAGTGTCCTAATATTTGTGGCCCCAATTCAGGGTGTCGCCTGTCTCACGAGTAAGATGCAAAAGCAGAGGTACGGATTTCTGATGTCATGTTGCCTCAGTTCTTTAAAATATTCACTGACACCAAAAGGAAAAGCAAGTCTGGATGCTGGGGACTGCGAAGTGGTAGGGAGGGCTTCTGGGGTTGGACCGAAATGTGGGCAGGAGGAGAGACTCTGCCTTTCGAGAGATAAAGGCGGTTTGAGCTGTGTGCTTCTGCTTTGTGGAAGGGCATGGAACAGGAGAAGACTTTTTTGCAGGAGTAGGATAGGTGGAGCCAATAACTCGAGGTTTCTTTTTTACTTTTCTTTTCTGTAGCTTTTGTGGGTGATCACTTTGTTGGCTTTCTGCTTCTCCTGACAATATGTTGAGATGCCATCTCAGAGCTTCTCCCTTCCTCCAAGGGGTGACAGTGGCGGGGAAAGCCAGGCCAGGACTCTGTCTCACTCGTTTCCTTCCCTGTGTGCATTCGTGTGGAATATACGCATTACTGGAAGGATTCTCTTGCAGGGACCAGAAGGAAACTCCTTGCAAAGAAAAAACATCAGTGTGCTAATAGATTGTGTCAGCTCTTTCTTTACTGTGTTGTAAACTAGAAAGTTGAATTTTGCAACGTCTAAAAAACTGGAACTTGAATGTTTTGATCGTGAATCCCTCGAGTCCCGTACTCGCTTGGAGTTTATTTTCCCAGCCCTGATCTATCTGAAGTTCTTTGTCTGCAATTCAATCTCCTTTGCTTTAATCATTCCGGATTGTACCGATGGCTTCTCGGTAATAAAAGAAATGGGGAACCAGGCCCAGCCTGGGAGAAGTCTCTTCAGCGGCGTAAGACATTGCAGATGAGCTGCTGCCCACAAAAGGGCCCACTGTCAGATTAAATTAATGAGCTGCATGTTTTAATCACGACGGTAATAGCAGTATGTGGACTCTGCCTCTGTTTTAATCATTTCTGTGTTTTACCAGCCGGATCATCAAATGCCTTCTGAGATCTTTCCATTCCATGGCAGAGAACGGCGTCTCTGTGGGGCAGAAATCAGTGTCAGAGTCAGAAGAAACCCGAATAGCTCCAGGGCGTATTGAAGTTTGTAGCTGCATCTTTGTCCTTCCACACAGGAATTTGGAGGGATGGGCCTGTGGTTGCCCTCAGCCGTGGTGAGCAGCGCGACTTCCAGTTTGCTCGGAGCTGAGCTGCACAGGAGCTGGGGTCTCTGCGGCGAGGTGTGCGTGGTTATTGCGCCAACCTGGGGCGGCACCGGGAGCAGGTGAACTGGGCGTCCTGTGGGCTGAGCCAGACCTGGGTCCCAGGAGAGAGTGCGGCCACTGCACCGTGCTGTCGCAGGAGGCCATGGTGAGGGCCAGCAGAGCAGGTGTGTCAGCACCGTGTTCACTTCTTCATGCCACACACACTGTCCCAAGCAGGCCCTAGAGCATGAATTGAGCAAGAGAAAAAGCAGATTTATTCGTAACTAGTTGGACATAATAACACAACGACTGACAGATCAACTAATTCTTTTCCTAGTTTATACTACAGCAATAAGAAAAGAGTAGTTTCTGAGATTCCAATTCAAATCCAACTTGGCTTTTAAAGTTATACAGTTTTGTGTATTCTGTCTTAATAATTTTATCTGATGTGATGGCACAGGCCTGTAATTCTAGCACTCAGGAGGCTGAGGCAGGAAAATCCCTGTGAGTTCAAGGCCAGCCTGGGACACAGAGTGAGATCCTGTCTTAAAAGAAACAAAAGACAATAATAACATTTTATACACCCCCATTGCAAAGGCCATTTCCCAAGTCAGGTGAGGAATGCTGGTTGCTAGAGCAGGTCCTAAGACCCCAGTGGCTTTACCATGATTTAGTTCTATCTCCTCTCCCTCAGAGGACGGCCAGTATAGGCCTGCCGTCTTGTGCTTCAAAATGACTGAGGCCATATGTCTTCATTTTTATTTTTCAGCCAGAGGATGGACAGCAGGGGGAAGGAAAGAGTACTGTGGAGTTCAGGGCCTTTTGAGGGGAGGGCGGTGGCTCAGAAGTTCTGTACTCCCCTCCCCGCAGTGGCCATGGCAAGTACAGCGGGGTGGGGACGTGGGTAGGAAAGTGGGTGGCGATGGCCACATCCATCTAGCCACAGAAATCTCTGCACTAAAGGGGACCTGCTGAAGCACTCAGAGTCACGCAGTGTCTCTCTTACTGAAGAGGTCAGGGCCGCTGTTCAGGACAAATATCTAGAGCTGGGTTCGAATAGAAACGCAAGCTCTGCGCATCCAGCAGAGGGCGCCTGTGCTCCTCGGGCTCCCTGGAGGGACTTGGGCTCCGTAATCCTAGTCCATTCAGTTCTGAAATTACTTTCTTTTCCTCTTGTCTGTGAAATAGGAAGAAATGTTCAAAGGGAAAGGGGAACTGGGTAGAGGCAGGAGAAAGCAAAGTAAGGCAAGAGAAAATTTGGTGGTCAAAGCAAAAAACAAGAACCAAGCTAATGTATATAGGGAGTGGGTTGTAGGGAAGGCAGGGGAATGGAAAAAAAATAAGGAAGATACATCATGTACAAGTACAAGTTCTCAATGAGGAATGGGATCATAATGTATACCTAAAATGTATCAAAAAAATCAATTTATTAAAACATGCATAAGGAAATAAATAATATAAATAAAAACGGCCAATACTGTAGTTTTAACCTCACTTTAGTCCAAGAGGCCGGAGTGAGTGGACTCAGACCAGGCTTAACCTCCTGTCCTATGTGACCCAATCCGGTGTGTTCTAAAGCACACTCAGGAGCCAATGAGAAGCCAGAACCGTGAATTTTTTAAACAGTGTATTGTTGAGCACTCGAAGCCACACAAAGCCTCAGAGAGCATCTCCACAGTCTTGAATGACAGCCTGTCCAACTTTAGCCCACCCACATGTCATTTCTGAGCCCTGGCTCATGCCCAAGGCCTCTCGACTCTCTCCGAGGACCTGGACGCACAAGCAAGTTCCCGCTGTCCTCCAAGCAGAAATGAAGGGGAAAGCTGAGGCAGATATCTAGGACATGTGGGTAAAACCGCACCGCTCGATTTTCCCCTCAGTTAAGCCTCACAACCCAGAGCTAGAGAGCAGAAAGCTGGTAGGCACCGCAGGGAAGAGTAGCAGCAGGCTCAAGCCCCCGGGACTAACCGGGAGATGAGAGCGGAGCTGTGGGCTCCGTCTGACAGGACCTGCGGTGGGCGCTTCTGCGCCTTGTCCTCTCATCCCTCGGTGCCTTCAGATACATCACTCAGAAGCTCCCCTGCTCACTTCCTCCCCCAAATGGGGACAGTTTAGAAAGGGTTCGATTTCATCTGGGGCCTGAGGAGACACTCCAGAGCACCTGTCTGGCCATCGCCTGTCCAGAGGTGACCCTCCGCTGGTCCTGCCTGGATGCCTCTTCCCCTCAAGCTCCCCTCAGCACCCTGCCTGCCTGGGACGAGGGACCTCAGACTTCTCCTCTGCAAAACAAGAGTCAGAAATACCCTCCTCTGGTTAGGCTGAGTGCTAATTCAGTGTCTGCCTTTCGCTTTGGCCCGGGTCTCATGCATGCTGGGCAAATGCTGGAGCACTGAGCTCTAGCCTGACTGGGTCACTGTGTAAAGTCACCTCGCAGAAGACGTTATTAACACAGGAGTTCAAGAAGCTCTTGGGCCATATGTCAGAGCTTTAGCAGAGCTGGGGTGCAGCTCAGCGGCACAGTGGATGCCCCAGCTCTCTATGACTTTTTGGGTTATCCGACATTCCTTCAAGTTGTGAGTGTTACTCCAAGTCCAAAACTTTTACCTCATTTGATCCTAATTCCAGTCAAGCTGTACTTTAGAAAATCAGTCTCTTCACTGTGGTGTTACGTAGTTTTAAATTATTGACTCATGACAACTCCTAAGAGCAGAACGGTGACCTTGACACAGACAGGGCCACCATCCCGTCCTACACAAGCACACCCACCGACACCCACTCCTCCACCCGCAGCTGCAGAGGCTGAGGAGCATCTACCTGTGACCCGCAGAGCGAGACCAGCCACAAAATCCTCCTCCAAAGTGCTCTCACGTTCCCCTTGTCGTCACCCAAGAGTGACGAGTCCATCTCCACCCCCAGGCTGCTGCATAGATGAGGTGTGTTCTTCCAGGAAGGAAAAGCTCAGGACAAGACGACTGCTTCTCTGTGTGGAGAGACGGCCCACGTCGGAGCATCTGAGATGCTCCTTTGGAGAGGACACGTCTGAATGTAGGTTTAAAACAAGCCTAGTTTTCACTGCCTCATGTGGCCCCGAAATTTCCTCCTTCAGTGCACATGCAAAGCGCCCTTCGAGGGTGTCCAGACTGGAGAGGTCCTGCTTCACCCGCTATTGCCTTTTGTGCTCCAGTGGGGGCCACTCCTTGCGCGGAATTCCCTCTGGGCCTATAGGAAGACACTGGCTCAGTGTTGTCATTGTCACCGTCGTTTTTATTTTTGTTGTTGTTGCTGCTGTTGTTGTTGAGACCCAGGGGCCCTCTGTGATGCCAGAGAGGCCTGGACCCTCGGGTTCCCATGCTTGCTGCTCAGCCTCCCCAGGACCTAGGACAACATCACGCGCCACCACAACCAGCCACACCAGTTACTGTTTTCTTAAATATAGAATTTTTTGCAGCTCAAATTAAAAAAAAAAAACAAAAAACAGTCAAACATTCTTCTTTTTGACTATGGATGGGAGTAAATTATTCTTCTCATGGCTTTTGGAATACTTAAGATCTTCCCCCATTTTTCTGTACAAGTTTAATTTGTCAGTCTTTGTTTCATGTTTGTTGTGATTTGGGAGAGGACGTTCAACACTGAGGGGTGTGAACCAAAAGGGAGCAGACAGGAAGAAAGAAGAATGCCAATAAAAACATCAGCTGCCCAGCAAAGTGCACCGCTGGGGCCTGCGCGTGAGCCATCGGTCTTGGACAAAGAGGTAAGAGATGTTTCTTCTACTTAAAAATTCATTTTTAAAGAGAAAATATCCATTTTAACTACACAACTCTATCTAGTTGGTAGTAACAGTCTGGTAACAGAAGAGTGTTGACCTTTACCCAATAAATAAGTGGGATTTCAGACTTTGTTATGTTGTTAACCAGTTGTGTGTCCACGGGCAATACTAGACCTCTCTGTGCTCCCAGCTCTTCAGGTTAATTCACTGGAATTTGGGAAACAAGGTCCACCCAAGAATGACAGAGAAAAAGCGACAGCATAGAGGACACATGCTAAGAAAGGCCCTGTAAACCATTTCAAAAAAATGATGAATTTTATGTACTGTGCACCTCTGATTTATGAACTCAATTCATTCCTAAGGGCTGGATGTAACTCAGGTTGGTCGATGGAGCCTTAGGCTCCTCTCACAGCCTTCAAAGTCTCTTCTGTCCCCAGGCAGACCTCAGTGTCCTTAGAGCAACACCAGCCCAGAATTGCTCAATGAACCCCACGCAGGAGAGGATGCTGTCATGCTCCTCCCATGACTCTTCAAGGGTTAAATCTGTACCAGACCATCTGGAAGCACAAGCAGCCAGCATTAGGGTGGTGAGTCAAGACTTTGTTCATAAGTTAAAACTAAAATTCCAGTCCTAATCCCATATGTCAGGCTGTAACTCAAAGATCCATCGTAGCACAAATTCACTCAAAAACTTTCAACAACATGCCCCAGTTAATTGGCCTATTTTTCATCCTGCCAGGAATGCCAACAACTTAGAGAATGATGGCAGTGGAAAGAAAAGACGGTAGACTTTAATATCTAAAAGGAAACAAGTGAATAGTCATTGTATTTCTTAATCTCCTAATCAAACGTTTTTAGGTCTCTGATAATAGAACGCCATGCAGCCATTTAAATCTGCTGAGCTTGACACTGTCAGGTTGACTTTCTCAGGGATCTGCCAACCCTCTTCTCTTGCAGTGGTAAAGTCTGCACCCTTACTAGGCGACTTTCAAAAATGATGCATTGGCAACGTGCATCACAGAGCCAGGAGCTGAAATTCACTGTCCCTGGTAGATGCATGGCCGACAGTGTGTCTGTTACTCCTGTGATGCCACCTTTGGTGACCCTGGGACAGCCTCGGGTTTTCAGTGTGAAGCAGCCCGGCCTCCTGTGCCGTGAAGTCCAGGTAGCTCAGGCTACGATCTGAGTTCCGTCCGATATTGTTGCCTTTGGGAATCTGTCGCTCACAGGGTCTTGGAAAACAAGTGCTCCCTCTTACTTTCCCGAAGATACAACAGTGTCCCCAGCAGAGCTCTGCTGCTCCCACCACCCACTTCCTGGTGCCAGCCCAGCTCTCCGAGCCAATTCCAACTCCTCTCTGCTCTTCTTTTCCTTGGCTATCCACACATAGGGCCGGATCTCAGAGCTGTGTGATCCTCAGGTCACAAACTAACATTTTTATGGTCCTACAAGGAAGTTCCTGTGTGGAATTTGCTTGTCTTTGCTCAAAACATCAGCAGAGCATTGTCGAAGGCCAAGCACCAAAGGAAGTGGGACGGGTATGGAGTATGGGTGACTGTCTTCCCTGTTGAAAGGTCAACCTTGGAAAGGTTGGAAGCCAGTGATCAACAAATGGAAGGCACATTAGGGCTCTTCCCTGCCCAGATCAACAAATCTTTTCCTAATCAGAGGGATTCACTAGCAAAGAAAGTCTGCTAAGGAAAAATGCTTTCTGTCAAGTTTGCCTTGTGAAAAGAAATCACTTGTATGATTTAGACTTGATTTCCCAGAGTGGAAATATGCATCTGTCCAACAGCATGTTGAGTGGAAGCAGTGGTGGGTCTCTGTGTTTGAATGATTTAAACATGATTCTCAGCCTTCAGAAGCATAAGATCTGCTTCTGTTCCTTCTCTTGTGTATGAACACCAGCAAAAGCTGGTGTTGTTGCATTTGGAAACTTTTGGTTTAATTTGATTCAATAGCTCAGTCTCTTTCAATGTTGTATAAATTCTTATTTAATGCTAGAAGATTGACTGATCAGAATACTAGAATAATAGGTGGAATTAAAATCTTTTAATAATGATTCAATTAGCTGCCAGGTGTGGTGGCGCATACCTGCAATCCTAGCACTTGAGAGGTTGAAGCAGGAGGACCACCAGAAGTTCAAGGCTAGCCTGGGATACATAGTGAGTTTGAGACCAGCCTGAGCTACATAGATAGCAAGACCCTGTATTGAGCCCTCTCCTGCTAAAACAGATCCAGTTAGCTATAAAATACTTTTTGTATCAAACTTAATAGAATCACTTAAAAATACACTGGTCAGCTTTGTTTTTATTTTTGTTTTTTTATAGAGGGATATACAACATGCTGAACTTAATTTAATCTCTCTGTTTTCCCCCTTGTGTGTGTGTGTGTGTTTATTCTTACCTGATCAAAGATTTTGTCAGGTGCTGAGATCATGACTTGAACTTGTTTGAACATGGGACAGCTGGAGATTATAGACTGGGATGGACAGGTACTAGCCCTGGAATTTGCTTTTGTGGCCAGGACTTTTTAAATGACTGCTATTGCATTTTTAAAATGATTTTCCCCTTTTCCTTGAAAGCCAAGTATGGAAACCAATTGCAGTTAATCTATGGCTTCACTTAGCTGAACTCCACTTGGATGAAACTTCTCTGCAGCAGTTAGTTCTGAGACGAAGGATTTATCTGGTGGCAGAGTGAACATTTCCAGGCTGGAAGAAGCCTCCCGTCTTGCAAGTGTGCAAGACAGATCTCTTCAGAATTTATTTTCCAGGGCCGGGGATATAGCGTAGTGGTTCCAGTGCCTGTCTTGCAAGCGCAAGGGCCCGGGTTTGATCCCCAGTAACCACATAACAATACTGGGTGTGGAGACTCAGCCCAGCAGCAATCAACACCACATATCACAGTGCCGGGTGTGGTGGCTCACGCCTGTAATCCCAGCACTCGGGAGGCAGAGGCGGGAGGATTGCTGTGATGTGACTTGGAGGCTGAGCTCATGGCCAGACTGAACTACAAAGCGAGACCCTGTCTCAAAAAAACCTTAAAAAAAAAAAAGAAAAGAAAAAAAGAATTTATTTTCCACACATCGTGTCAGGGCTGCCTATGTCCTGTGCAGTGCTTTTGCTCAAAGTATGTCAGAGACTGCAGAACCCCCGAGGAACTCCATCTCTGTCTGTGTCGGGTCCAGCCGCTTCACCCCAGCCATCCTGACCCTGCTTCCTGCTAACAGGGTCGCCGGGGCTGCCTCTGGTGGGCGATGGACTCAGTCTTTCCTGGTTCAGAATCATGCCCTTGCTCCATTGACTTCTTTTTCTCAGGAAGGGAAAATCCAACACACAATAGCTTAATGCACAGAGAAGCAAAGTGAGGAAATCGCCCATCTTCTGTAAAGAATAGCCACGTGTGTGAAGCAGCTAATTCTGCACAGTGAAGGTGCGCCTCCCACAAGAGCAGAAGAGATTTCAGAAACCTCTGTGTCCTGCTTTAAGAAGCCCCCCCTGCACATTCTGGCTTTTAAGAAGGGGTATTCGTTCTCTCTTGTAATCTGGAAATGCATATGTGTAATTGAAATAAGATGTACTCCTTAAATGATGAAAATAAAAAGTGATCAGAATAGATTTTTGTTATCCTGTGGGCATTGGGGGTTTAAATGCAAACTGCATGGCTTGCAGTGTGGGGAATTAATTATTAGTAATTGAAGTTGTAAGCTCAATTCCCTACTTACTTCAATGAAAATGAACCCTTTTATTTAATATTGAAATAAGCACCACTAACCTCGCGATCCAGCACCATGTGTGCAGTCAGCAGTGGAGCAACAGTGAAGGTTTTTAAAAAAGCATTATCTTTTTAAATATTGGATTGTAATGAAAAGAAAATGAAACAAAAACACTGGGGGAGAGGAGAGAAATACAACACCAAATAGCACAGTCACGTTTTGGAGACTCTTGGCAGATCTTTTTCTTGCCAATGCCTTTAAAGTACATATGTGCTTCGGGGAAATGAGCCTCGAAAAACATTCTTACTGAAATGCGGTGTCGTATCAAAGAAGGGCAGCACGCTGGACAAGTACATTCCTTTGCCAGGTGTTTCTGAGGTAGTTTGTGGGGAGTGTCATGGCGACTGTAGAGTAGGCTTTGCTTCCTTCTCTTCCTCTCTCTTCTCTCTTCCTTCCTGCTGTCTGTCTCCATGTCTCCCCATCCCTCCCTTCTACTCTTCTTCCATTCTTTCCCCAGCAAATCATAGTTATCCACTCCACACAGCTCCCTTTGGTGGACTGCAAACTCCAAGATGGCAGAACAGTGCTTGCCCGGTTGACTGGCAAAGCTGCAGTAACCCTTGCAGGGCTGGTACCCAGCAGGAGTCAAGAGACGTGACAGGAGCGAGCAATGAGGAAGTGATCAGATGGTGAATGAAGGCTTACAAGGGTCACCCTCACACCCTCGCCAAAGTTCCCATTGTGTAGTTCCGCTGTATCCATAACTTATATATGATTAGTCATTTCCTGTTCTCATTTTTACTTGAAAACTTTAATTTTGTTTTTTATTATTTAATCACAGTCCCCAGCAATTCATGAGTGTACTTTTCTTATAAGACTATATATCTACAGTGTATTTCAATACGTGACACATGCATGACCATGTAATGAGTGATACAAGAAAAATTTCTTGTTCAGAAGTTAACTGGCTTGTTGTTTGTCATGTTTAGTGGGGAAGTCTGGGCTTTAAATTCCCTCATGCGACACGGAACACTCTGGACCTACATTTCTGACCAGGACAGGTCAGAAAGTGCCCCTGGGCTCTACATTTCTACCCTCTGTGTGCACAGTCTGCCAGGGCTGTGGAAAAGCTCTCAGGGCGACTCCAGGACCAACTGTGGTTTCCTAAATTGATTAAACTTTTAAAATGATTTTTTTTTTCTCAGAAGCACAGACAGATGTTAGAGGAACCTTTGCTCCATTAAGATATTGTTTCTTCTCATCACAGCTGGAGACTGAAGGAGATGCGAGGGTGCTTCACTCCAGGCCTGCGGCCTGCTCCCCGTTTGCTTCTATAGGAGTGAAAATAGAAGTTGTTTGTCATGTCAATTTTTCATGAATGAAAAATTCAACTATGATTTTCTGGGGAAAGAATGGAAGAAGAGTAGAAGGGAGGGATGGGGGAGACATGGAGACAGACTGCAGGAAGGAAGAGAGAAGAGAGAGGAAGAGAAGGAAGCAAAGGAGTGGGGCCGAGAGGGGCTGCGCTGCTGCTCCAAGGCAGCTCTTCTGCGAGATCCCACTGAAGTGGCCAGAGAGATTTTCCTGGAGATGCACAGACCCACACGGAAGAGCGTGCAGTGCAGGCGGCTGTGCAGCTGCAGCACCTGCGATGGTGCACAGGGTGCTAGGCCAGCATAGGCTGCACTGAGGTGCCAGGGCCACCGTGCTGGGCCGGATCTCTGCTCTCCACTCACTCTGGCGACTGGGCTTTCCCAGGGAGGCTTCAGTCTCTCAGGACATCATGGCCAAAGGCCTCCGGGCCACAGGAGGCGCTACCCAGTCAGGCACAGACACAGGACGGGGCTCATCTTAGCGCAGCCACTAACAACTCCATGTCTTCTCTTCCCTGGGCTTCCGGGAGGCCAGAGCATGACTCTTCCCCTATAGGACAAAGATGGGAAGACTCCTTGCTACTGAGTACACCAGCCCAGAGGAAAGACTTTCCGCGCTGACACCAGGAGTTTCCCAACGAGCAGTCTGTCCTGAGGCTCAGCAGTGGCTTCAAAGGCAGGCAGCCCACGGAGCTCAGGGCAGTCCGTGGTGCTTTGGTCTCTTGTCCTAACCATGAACACCTTAGAAAAGAAAACCAGGGCTGTGAAGAAGACCACTAGCATCGAGATAAGCGCTATACCACTACATGGGAGACAGCATCTTGCAGGAAACAGAATGTATATAATGAGAAGAAAACTTCAGAAGATTATTATTAATGTCCTCAGAGAAAAGATTTCCTTTGTAAAAACAGAACCTAGTACTCTTTAAAAGGCAAACTCAAAGAATAAGAAGAGCTCCTGAACAATAAAAAATATGACCGAAATGAAAAATTCAACAGAAGAGTCGGAAGATTAAATCCAAGAAAGATCTGAGAAAGTACAGCGAGGAAGACAAAAGGGGAGGAAGATAGAAGAGGAGAGAGGAGGACAGGAAGGTCAGCTGGGCAGCCCAGCCGGTGACCCAAGGAGGGAAACGCTTGGAAAAGCTATGAATAAGGAGGAGAAGGAGCTGCCTGAGGCTGAAAAACCCTGTGAGCTTCAGCTGCACGGGATGGACCAGGAACTGGAAAGGCCTCTGGCTTTTTAGCTACAGCGGCAGATGGGAGAGAGATCTTCAGAACTCTGCAGAACTCTAGATTCCAAAAGTCAGAAGTGTGTGTGGGGGAAACAAAGGCCTGGAGAATTCCACGCTCCCGCTCTTTTTCACCAGGATCCACTCCCAGAGTGACCCAGAGAATCGAGATGGAGGAAGCCGTGGTGGGTGGGTCCGCTCTGAGTCATGAACCTCCTGGATACTCGAGGGTCACTCTCCACTGGCTGAGTTTGGCTAACAAAAGCTGCTGGGCAGAGGTCACACAGCAGGGCAAGGGCGGCCGAGGGCATCACGGGATGGGATGCCCTGGGAGCAAGACATGGTGCCCACCCCTGTGATCCCAGCCTCCTCTGAGTCAGGAGGACCATAAGTTCAAGGCCAGTGCTGGTGGCCTACAAATATCTGTCTCAAGATAAAAAGGGCCGGGAAGTAGCTCACCGTGAAGGCCATGGGTTCAGTCCCTGTGCTGCCTGTGTGGAAAAGGAGTTATAAAGTAACACCCTCTGCACCCTCTGTCACTCACTTCCACGGCATCCTAGCTTTCTCTTCCTTTCATTCTCCCTTGACTTCTTAATCCTTCCTACTTATGTATTCCCTTCTCCCTCTGCTGCAGCAAACAGCTTCAAAGGCAGCCCCCATCCTCAGACGTAAGCACAAAGAGGGCCCCAAAGGGCACAGCGCCACGCAACAGACGTTGGAGGTGGAAAACCTGGGGTGCCAGGTCTCACTGTTCCCTCGTGGAGAGTGGCCCGGAACAAGACGAGGCCTCGAGTCTACTTCGGGGAGGTACCAGGTGATGACCGGCGACAACACAGGCCAAACCTTGGAGTCCCGAGTCATCTCTCTGTGAGAACAGCCATAGTTAATGCAAAGGCCATGCACCCGTGAGGCGAGGCAGGCTGCTTCTGAGTCTTCACTTCACATACATCACCGGAGACACTGCGTGGGGCCTCTGTGGAAAACAGCACCTCCACCACACCCTGCACAGCTGTCCTCAGCACACCGAGGGCTCATGTTCTCCTGGAAGATAGGAGAGGCCAGGACGCTCTTTGGGTAAGCAAGTGGGAGTCAAGTTGATTTATTTGATTTCTGGGCAAAAGTTGTAGGAACTAGAGTGAATTGTAATGAACTTTTAACTTACTAGAAAGTGTCTTTTTCTTTGAATTGCCTAATTATAACCTTTCCCTGTTCTTATTAAAAAAATTGTTTTTTCCTGTGCAGAGTTTCTATGTGTGGGCAGGTTCTGTAGCTACTGAACATGTAGCCAAGAGACACTGGGCATTGCACCAGGTGCTGGGCGGCCCTGCACTGGGAGGGAAACTGAGGCAGCTTCCTGGCCTGGCTCTCGAAGACTCCTGAGCCTGCCCGGGCCTAGGGAGGCTAGAGGAGGGTCAGAGGGGCACCTGGGCAGGTGACTGGGCTCGGAGCCTCAGCTTCTCCTCTGGGAAAAGAAAAAACAGGGACCCACTTGTCTGCAGGAGACTGACGGTCCCACATGTTTGCCAATGGCACCCCAAGGTAAGAATTTCTTCGGGAAGCTCTGTGCTGGTGTCCACCCCACTTAGAAGGTGAGGAAGAGCAGGCATGGAGAGGGGAGGGGAGCTGCCAGGTCACGGTGGAAGCAGACTAGAGCTCAGCACCTGGCCCGGCTCCCGGCACAGGCTCCCTGGCAGTGCAGGTGAGGAGAATGTGGCCTCACAGGGGAGAGATGAGCTGGGATGCTGTTGCTACTGCGCCAGGCACGTTCTCACCCGAAGGGAGAGAGGAGCTGCTTGTTTCTGCTGGGGTGGTGGCCCATGTCCTACCGCCCTGGGTGGAAGGTGGCTACTGAACAGGAAGGACCTGCCACCACCTGAGACCATGTAGCCCTTCCCTGGGGCTGGGGTGGCATGGGTGGGCGTTGGCCTGGTCACTCCTCTGTCCCTCAGTGCACCAGGCTGTGTCCACCCTGAGGCTTCACCGCTAAGGAGATGAAGGCTGCAAAGAAAAAAAAAAAAAAAACTAGTATTTACAACTTGAGGGAGAAAGAAAAGAAAAATTTGCCTAATAAGATGAATTTTGACTTGATTTAAAGCTGAAGCAGTATTTTGGTGAATGTCCGTGCTTTGGCGTGTGTCTAGCTGTCCCCCAGAGCCTCAGGCAGTCAGAGGAGGGCTTCTGCGGAGGTGGCTAGATGGAGAGTGTGACTAACTCATGAGTGAAGGGCAGGTGCTCACTGCATCAGCCCCGGACTGGTTTGGTGCTGCCCTAATCCCAGTAGCCCAGGTGCAATATGAGGGACAGAAAAAAGTTTGCCGTCACTTGCTTTGCTGCCTTTTACCTGCCACGAACTCTTTCTCCTTTGCTGCACTACTCTGCCTTGGAGCCAGCCCACTCTGGGCTGGGATCTCTCCAGCCTGTGAGCTACATATCCCTCCCCACTTTAACTCCAGGCATCGGATATGTTGTCTCAGCAGTGAGAGAAGAGTATGATAGTACTTTTCACTTTAGCTGTTGCATCTAAGACAGAGTTATCCCTTTGCAGAGCAGTGTGGGCGTGCCTGCTGTCTTCTGGTCCTCCAGGGCAGCCTGTGTCAGAGACTCTGAGTCGCTTTTTCCTATGTATCATGTTACATCGTTTACTTGAAGATAGTGTGCAAACAGCATGAGTTACAGTGATAAATTCTTAAACCACAACTGATGATTAAATTTCTCCAGCTAGTCTTTGCTTTTGATTGGCAGACTTGGACAAGTGTATTGAAGTGATTATTGACAAATTCTTTTAAGTTTGCTGCTTTACACTTTGTTGTTGGTTGTTCCTTGTGTTTCTCATTCCTCAGTTTCTCCTCTCTTGCTTTCTTGCTGCTCATTTGACCGTCATGTAGAATTATGTTTGTGTTTCTTTCTTTTTTGGTACCAAGGATTGAACTTGGGACCTCTCACTTGCAAGACAGGCACTGGAACCACTGAGCTAAATCCCCAGCCCCATGTTTGCATTTCTTTAAGTTTTAGGTGTTTCTTCATACAGTTTTCTTAATAGCTGATATAATCATGATATAAAACATTTACAGTTTCTTACATTCTACCAGTGCTGAAGTTTATTACTTTGAGTGACAGGTATACCCCTAATATCCATTAGTCTTTTAATCTCTTAATTTTGTAATTGAAGTTTTTATGGAGAAAATTGTAGGTTTGCATGCACTTGTAAGAAATAATAGAGAGGGGCCGGGGATTTAGCTCAGTGGTTTCGGCGCCTGTCTTGCAAGCGCAAGGGCCAGGGTTCGATCCCCAGTAACCACATACAATACTGGGCGTGGAGACTCACACCCAGCAGCAATCAGCACCACAGACCACAGTGCTCACGCCTGTAATCCCAGCACTCGGGAGGCAGAGGCAGGAGGATTGCTGTGATGTGAGTTGGAGGCTGAGCTCAGGGCCAGCCTGAACCACAGAGAGAGATCCTGTCTCAAAAAACAAAAAACAAAACACAAAAACAAACAAACAAAAGAAATAATAGAGAGCCCTTGAATGTTGAGTTCCATTTTCTCCAGTGGTTACACTTTACAAAATCATAGTAGAATATTACAACCAGGACACTGACATACATCATAGATTGTGTCCGGGTTCTCCTCTGGGAATCATTTGTGGATGTGGAGGTACTAAGGTCTGTGCAGGGCCATGTATCCACCTCCATGTTGTGGTTTTTCTTCTTCTTTGGTGCTTTTGAGACAGGGTCTCTCTCTATAGCCAGCCTGGCCTTGAACTCGCACTGATCCTCCTGCCTCAGCCTCCCAAGGGCTGAGATAACAGCCACCATACTTGCTGTTGATGTTTTGCTTTTCAGGGTTGGGGATCAAACCTGGGACCCCACACATCCTGCTGTACTTTTACAAGCACAACCAACTGCCTCCTGCCCACCTAATCCTCTTTTTAAAATCCTAAAGAGATGATCAAAGCTTCAAATATCTGGCAGTCTGGGGCTGGGGGTTTAGCTCAGTGGTTCCAGCACCTGTCTTGCAAGCGCAAGGGCCTGAGTTCGATCCTTGGTAACCACATACCATACTGGGCGTGGAAACTCACACCCAGCAGCAATCAGTACCACATACCACAATGCCGGGAGTGGTGGCTCACACCTGTAATCCCAGCACTCAGGAGGCAGAGGCAGGAGGATTGCTGTGATGTGAGTTTGAGGCTAAACTCAGGGCCAGGCTGAACTACAAAGTGAGACCCTGTCTTAAAAAAAAAAAATCCGGCAATCTGCAGAAAAGCTAAGGTTTGTGTACAGATCAAGCCAATGCCTCTCATTCTTTCAAAAGTATGACTACATAAAAACCAACCATTGTAGTTACATTGCCTGTGGAGATAACACATCCCAGCTGGGACACTGAACTTAAAATCCACTGACCATACCCAGCTGTCCTCCTTTTAGTCAGTACTGGTGTGTGTGTGTGTGTGTGTGTGTGTGTGTGTGTGTGTGTGCCTGTGAGCATGTGTCTGAGCGTGTGTGGGTGTTCTATAAAGTTTCATACAGTATTGCCTCCCAGCCAGGTCCATGCACCGCTCAGCACAGTCACAGCTGTCAAAGCTCCGGGCAGAGTCCCCACGGCCGTCCACCTGGAACAGGCCTCCTCCACCTGCCACCCATCTGCCCTGTGCCCTGTGTGCTCCCGATGCCACCCCCACTTCTCGTGTTTGTGATTTCACATGTTAGGTGAACTGCACCTCACAGGACCCGACATGTGGGACTTGTGTCCTGTCTGTCCCGTCTGTCTTAGTTACTTTCCCCTCATTGCTGAGACAGAAAGTGAAGGTGAGGGTCTGTTTAGCTCAGTTTGCAGAGATTTTAGTGCAGAGTCAGCTAGCTCAGATGCAGGTGGCACAGGGCAGAGAGCACCGCAGATGGTGCACACACAGTAGCAAAAGCAACGAGGGACCTGAACAGGGGTCTTGCTGCCCCTTTGTCTTTGTCAGGCCATGGAGGGTAGGCAGCACTCAGGCCTTGATCCCCACACCCCCGGGCCTAGCCCTGCAGCAAGAATCAATGGCACTCTAGATGGCCAGCTCACTCACAGGGTCTGTCCGGCTCACAGCTGTGCTCAGAGCTTCCGAGCTTTGGGAGAGGAAGCCCCTCAAGGCTGGGAAGAAAAAGGGGGCAAAGGAACGTGTTTGTACACAAACACCTCAGAGTTCAGTGGCTCCTGTCCCCAGCCACTGAGGACCAAGCCACTGACATGTGGGTACAGGGGACCCTTGCAGGAGGCTGTATCCTGCGCTTGTTTCCCTGATTCTGCATGTGCCTCCGAGCTCGTGTCTGTCTGCATCGCCTGTGGTGTCACTTCCCTCTTTGTACCGTGAACACCCAGTGGGTGGATGTAGCATTTTCAGGGCCTTGCTGCCCACATGCATTTCTCCCCCAGGAAAATCGCTTTAGAAGTATTTTTCCCATTTAAGAATACTATGTTTGGGCTGAAGATTTAGCTCAGTGTTTGTTGTGACTGCTTTGCAAATGCAAGGTCCCTAGTTCAGTTCCGGGTATCACATACAACAATGCGGGGCTTGATGACTCACGCCCACCAGCAGCGAGAACCCACAGTGCTGGGCATGGTGGTTCATGCCTGTAATCCCAGCACTTGGGAGGCAGAGGCAGGAGGATTACTTAGTTCAAGGCTGGGCTGGGTTACATAGTGAGTTCAGGACCAGCCTGAACTGTAAAGCAAGACTCTGTCCCAAAAAACTAAAAAAAAAGTTCTGTTTTGTCTTTTTGTTACTGAGTTGTAGTACTTTGTTCCGCCTCTCTGTTCCTCATCATCTCTTTTGTTTTACTCTTTAAATTGTTTGCATTTTGGATGTCTCATAAAGATACCATGTGATATTTAACCTTCTCTGTGACTTCTTTCACTTACTCTTATGATCTCAGGACACATCCACTTCTTACAAATGACTCCAGTTTTGTCCTTTTGGGCTGGGTGGTACTTCACTGTGTACATACACCGCACTTTCTTTATCCAGCCCCCTGTTGGTGGACAGAGTTGTGCTGCTGTAAACACGGTGCACGAGGATCTCTGTAGTGCGACGTCTTCAACTCTTTAGGAAGGTACCCAGAGGGGAGGAGCTGGGTTGGGTAGAATTTCTAGTTGTAGGACTAGTCAGGACTCTCCACCCTGATCCCACAGTGGCTCATCAGGTTCATCCCCACAGTGCGGTGGAGCCAGCGTGTGCTGGTTTTGAGTTCAAGCAGGGAAGCATCTCAGGGCTGCTTTGATTACTCGAATGGTTAAAGACACTGAGCATTTCTGTGTGCATATTGGCTGCCTGGACTTTCTCGTCTGAGAAGTGTCCATTTGTTTCACTTGCCAAGTTTTGGATTGGGTTTTTTATTTGAATCTACTGAAAGAAAATACTGGTTAAACTCTTGAAGGCATAGGCATAGACAAGGACTTTTTGACTAGAACTCCAGTTGCATGAGAGATAATATCAAGAATCAACAAATGGGACTATATTCAAATTTACAAGCTTCTGCAGAACAAAGGAAATGGCAGTGCAGTGAAGACAGGCTACAAAATGGGGAATGGTTTTTGCTAGTTGCTCTTCCAACTCTTCCACAATGACTAATCTCTAGGATATCAGGACTAGTATCTGTGATATATAATCAACTCAAAAAATTAGACCTCGCAAAATACATGTAATGTCTTCAAAATTTCCTCCACATACATAAAACTGGTGTTGAAATTCTCCGCCAGGGATTTAGCTCAGTGGTTCCAGTGCCTGTCTTGCAAGCGTAAGGGCCAGGTTCAATCCTCGGTAACCACATACAATACAGGGCGTGGAGACTCACGCCCAGCAGCAATCAGTACCACACACCACAGTGCCAGGCGTGGTGGCTCATACCTGTAATCCCAGCACTCAGGAGGCAGAGGCAGGAGGATTGCT
>PVIR01003166.1:0-92397 GCA_004026965.1 Petromus typicus
TTGTTGATGTATTTTTGTCAGGTGGCCATGTTAATTTTATTTCAGCTGAGACTATTATGTCTAATAAGGTGTTTTCTGTTTATGTTATTTTTGTTTGGTGAGAAAGTATAGAACAGTTCACAGGGAAAAACAGAATAGTTTAGAAGGGAGAAAGCGGCTTGTTTTTATATACTGTTGGGCTAACTGTGTGCCTCCTGGCAAAGCATATTCAACTCAGGCTCTAGGCCTGGGGAGCCTCAAGCCTCAAGCACAGGGGTCTTCTGCCCGGGACCCCAGTCCCTATTTTGTCACGCCTTATTCGGCGGGGGCGTGGCAGCAGGTGACAGGTTTGCTAAATGTTTTGCTATTGTGAAATATAGGCTTCTGTTTTTTCCTTGCCACTGATAATTTCCTGCACTCATTTCTAGCCTTGGCCAGTGGTTTTTCCCTTCCTTCAGCCTTTGCCAATGGAGTCCTTGTGCTTCTCCAGCTTCCATCTTCTTCCCATTTCCAAAGCCAGTGTTTCTTCTTGGAGATTTTAGTGCTGCTATTTCAAGCTTCTAGGTAACAGTTTCTCTGTTAGCTAAATTTTATGTGCTGCCAAAGCAAGTGCTGTTCACTAAACTTTCATGGCTTATCACAAAGACGTGCTTTTCAATATTTTGCAAGTTGGATAGTGGATCTACTGATTGCTCAGGAGCTCTGGGGTTGGGTGGAGCCATTCTGAGATGTGGTCTTTCACTCTCAAGATATTCAAACTAAGCTTTTTCATGCAGAGATGGCTGCACTTCTGGAAGGCAGGCTGATATGCACAACACGCTCATCAAACACTATATTAGTCAGACTTCCTGTCATCCTGTTGGCCCTGGAAAGTCTTATAACTGAGTCAGCAGTGAGTGTGCACATAAACGACAAAAATGTATGACTTTTGGGAAGTGTGATTAAGTGGAAATTGCTAATTAACATACACCACATGAGCAACAAATGTAGAAATACAGAAATAAATAACAGAAGAAGAAATTAGTTAAAAATGTCTTTCTAATATAGGCTAAGGAAATAAGACATATTAGTTAACATTGCAATTTAAGAAATCTTTTTTCACATGAAAGGGGAATGATGTAAAAACTGAAAGAGCAATAACAGGGAATTAATATTTACATGACTACCATAAAGTACAAGGAAAACACCAGGAACACGGCAGATAAATAATGTGTAATTTAAAGGGAACATTTATGTCATATTGAATATCAATAAACAGCTCATCTCCTTAAAAGAAGGATTCGACATACGTCTTAGGCCCTTTTGTATCTCTGGGGCAGAACGCCCACCAGCTGCAGCTCACAGGGTGGGAGGCGTGTCTGGTTCATGTTTCGGTGCTTGGTGGCTGGCTTCAGAGGGAACCTGGCCAGCGGGGAGACACCGCCGAGGAGAAGGCCCCTAGTCACGGCGGACAAGAGGCAGAGGAGGAGGGAAGAGCCCGGGCCCAGAGGACTTCGTGGGTGGCCCAGTCACCCTCTGCGCGTATGCGCGCAAGCAGATGCAGATACACGGGGGTTGGGGGCATTTTATTACCTACACCATGACAACACCTAATCCTGAGGAAAAATTCATCTCTAATTTGTACGACATACCTTTGAAGTGTCTGAGAAGAACCAAAGAAAAAGAAGGAACAAAAGGTAGTTGAGGTGCAGGTCTAGGTGGGCATAAGGGGAGCAGGACCATCTCAGCTTTGAGTCAAAGCTGAGAACTGAAGTCAAGAGCAGCTTTCTGACTCAGAGCAGTTCCCAACACGGGTACATTTCAAAGCGAAGATGCAGCAGCTGAATACTGAGCTACCAAAGAGCATCACTGTAACTTTCACAAGTCAGGAACTACATGAGATGCCACGTTTATATTTAAAAATAGTTAAAGATTCCCATTCACTACTTTTAGATTAATAGGAAACAAACAGACAAAACACACTTCAGAATATAGTATTCCCTAACAACTTTAAGAAGATATGTATAGAATACATTACTTTAAAAGTTAAATGTCCTATACATATTATATTTAAAAAATTCTCAGAATTTAGGAACTGTAGATCCAAAAATGAGAAATGGTATAGAAAATGCATTTTCTCTTGTTTATATAGAAAGATTGGACATGATATTCCTTTGTTTCCAGATTTAAAAAAAAATACATTACACCCAAATTTCAAAATTTCTGAAAACACTAACATAACAACCTATGGGACAGAGTTAAAACAGAATTTAGAGGAAAGATCAAAGTCCTGATTGGCTTTATTAATACAAAAGAAAGAATGAAAATAGATTATCTGATTAGATATGTTAGAGAAAGAACAACAAAGCTTTTCATAGCTAATATGTTCTGTTCCTCCAACTATAAATATTATTTTAAGTTAAATAAACTTGATTTAAAATGCTCAGAACCCATTCAGAGTGGACCAATCCATGTCAGAAACCAGTGAGCCCAGGGAGTTTAGAGAAAAGACATCATGTGCCTGTTTTCTCTGGTCTGCAAAATCCCTTTTGAGTTTATTTCAAATATTCCTTAGCTCTCATCTTTAATTAAAATTCTGTTTTGGGATTAGACTTTAATAATTCAAAGATATGACAAGTTCTAATGCTTTACTACTGTAACTCAAATCAGGTATTTGTAGATCATTGTGAGACTAGTCAAAATATCATGGATTTATATCTGTTTTATACATTGGGTAGCTATTTAACTGAAGATATTTATTTGAAAGAAAGATTTTTCATTGATTTTGATCAGTAAAACAGTCTGCACTGGGTATGCTGACAGTCATCTAGTTGTAACGGAAGCTGTTAGTAAATTTTACAGCTATTTTATTTTAGCTTTTTGTTGAAAACCGTGTTGCTCCCCGCAACTTCTATGACCATTCTTTCTTTTCACTTCTCCTGCTCAGTTACTTTCTCTCTGTTGCTCCAAATTGTAACACTTCCGAAAAGAAGTATTCTAATCTTGCTTTTTGTAGGAATCTCTTCTAGACTTTTAGGCTACACTAATGTGTTTACTTCCAATCTTCTGTTGTATGTCCAGCAACATAAAGGGCAGTGTTTGCTCACAGGAACAGGCACTCTGCAGATGTAGAGCTGCCAAGGCTTCCATGCAGCTCAGCTGTAGGACTGCTGGATCTCTTTGCACAGGTCACCTATGGTGTCTGACAGTCCATCGGAAATGATCATTTCATCAGAGTAAACAGTACTTTCCCTGCTTGATTCAGGGAAAACTTGTATCGTCTCCCCCTTTCACTATAAGGGTTTTGAGCAAGATTGCTATTTTCTGATCTAGAAATTATCATGCATAGTGAAAAGACAGAAGATACATTGGGAAAATTGGGACTGTGTACCATGTGATAATTTAGAGACAATAGTGACAGTTTTCATTAATTACAAAATTTTCTCACACCAAGCCTGCTGTTCCTGTGTATAGTTTACAATACTTTTCATTACTTTTCCTTATACAATTGATTAATTCCATATGGAGAAATGTTTCTAAAGATTACACCTAGTATACTATCTCATAGAGTCTTAAGTATACAGAAGTTTCTAAAATCATGACTGTTGTAATAATATATTTTTAGTTCTGTTATTTTCTCTAGTGTAAAAAATTTTAGATTTCACAAACTAAAATATTGAAGATGCTGGTAGTAATTTATAATTATTAATATTAATAAAATTTTATTAGTAGTTAGAGGAGGATACTAATTGGGACAAAGACCAGCATGATATAGTATTACAATAAGAATTTGAGGGATTTCACAGAATTAGGGTCTATCTAGGTGATAGCCTTTCTTTGATAACTTACCATGACAAGCATCGCTCCTCCTCTTGTTCTCACGGAGGAAGTGGTGGTGGGGTGTGTGGGGGTCACACACACAAAACACTTTCAGGCTCAGTGATTGGAATGGAGAAGGAGCTGCTAATGGGTTATGAATGGGAGCATTCTATGGCACTCAAGGATTAAGCCCTGTGCCGTAGCTGATACTGCCAAGACAGTCCTGCCAAGATCTTCACTGTGTTTGAAAACTCTTTGACAGGATACAAAAAAGGGAGAAAGAAAGAAAAGGAAAGAAAGAGAGAGAAAGAAACAGAAAAAAGAAAGAAAGAAGAGAAGGAAGAAAGGAAGGGAGAAAAAGAAGAACTAAAAGAAACAGGCAACGCAGTGCTGGTGGCTTGGCTGCGGTTGACATATTTCCTTTTCTCCTTCCCCCTTTGCCTTCCACGGGTTTTCACTGAAGCAGAGAGGTCCCACCTCTTTGGCAAGACACGGTGCAGGCGCCTCCTCCATGACAATGCCTGTCACACTCTCCCGCACTTACTCACTTCTGTTGCCTCAAAAAGAGGCGACGGTTCTTGTAGAGGAGGCTCTGTCAGGTTTATCTAAATCTCGAGCACAAAACCCGTGCCTGCAACAAAGGAGGCTGCTTACTTTCTTGCATATATAATAAACAAATACTGATTTCTTGGCTAAAAACTGGAAAAGACTTTACGGAGAAGGCCAGTAGGATCCACAGAGACACAAGCTCCCTCTCCCACACTCAAGCGTCTTATGCATTGTGTGGGAAAATTCTAGAACAGGAGATGAAAGTCTGAAAGACTGAGAAAGTCACACAAGCCCTCACTACACACCAAGGAGTGATTCGTATTCTCGGAGATGATGTTTACTGGAGAAAAGGGGAAGAGTTTTTAGGAACTCAGCGAGTGGGCCATCGGGCGTTATTTAGACCACAGCACATTCCAAAAGTAAAGCAGCTCGTGCTCCGAGGCCAGCAGCCCCAGGAAGAAGAGCTTCTGATCTGACAAGCAGAGGCTTTTCTTAGGCGTCGTCGAGGACTACGATCCAGGAGAGGTGACGAGAGTCTAACACGAGCTTCTTCATCCTGAGTTTTTGTCTTAAATGGTCTCTCGAGAGCTGTTGCTCCCCTTCGCTGCCTTCCTTTGTGTGCTTTAACTTCAGTTAGCTCAGTGTAGTTAGTAATAGTTGTCAGGCGAGAGAGAATTACTCTTTAAAAGACTAAGTTGTTGTTTTTCCTTAACCTTCCGTTCACATCAGCTATTTCCATAGCTAATAAATTTTAAACTGTGAAAATTGCTTTGATCAATTATGTATTTAGGTTTTTCATAAACATGCTGATTTTATGACTTATAGAAACGATTAAGAACACATTTGTGTAGAATTTCCCCTGTATTATCCCCGGGTGAATTCCTTCTGTTTGCAGAGATTGTCCTATTTACTAATTTTATGAGGATCTTGCAGATATTTTTATTTTCATGCAATAAATAAAGATGTAGATATTGTTTAAAACTATTCTGAACACCCTCATATCCAGGGTGACAAATAATGGTTAGAAATGCTTCAAAATCTCTATTCCAATATAATAGGTAATTCTGTACCCACTCACTATCACAGTTGGCACTCAGGGTGCCGGTAGGTGGCAGCAGGAATGTTGCACATTATACCTACAAAATAATACCAGCAGCATAATTAAAACAAAAAGACAAATTAAAAATAGCTTCACTGCTATGTTCAAAGTACTGTATATTTAGCTTTAGGTGACAGATTTATTTTAAAGACAAAACTCAAATAGGCAAGATGTGCATCTGGGAAAATGAATTAGATAACCTCAAAACACAAAAGGTAAAAGACAGTGTCTTACATTTAATATGTCCAGCTTTAGGCAGCAAACAATGAGAGGCACTATAAATGATTCAGCTGATATCAAGGGTGCTCAAAGATATGTAGAAAAATCTTGATGTTCCAAGCTGCATTTCGCTTTTATGTCTTTTCAGTTTTACTTACCAGAGCAATGAATCCAGAATGCTGAGCACACAGAACACACAGATTCAGATGACACCATATGTCGTAGACAAATCAAGAGCAACATGAAGAAAAAACTACTCTGTGATAATTTTTCACCTCATTTTTATGCAGTGATACTGTCCATAATTTAGTCAGAAGGAAAAAGCTTTTACTTGCTTCGATGGTGGAGAGGCCAACCTATCCTCTAGCCTCCAACCTCACTTAGCAAGTTGAGCTCTCGGTTGGGTAGGCAGCGGACTCATGATGCCCCTCCAAAGATGGGGTGTGGCACGCTTTTCTAGTGACTCACTGAGAGATTGTGGAAAAGTGAGTTGTACATAAAAAGGTAGAAAGAAGAGTTTCTGAGAAGGAATCCAGATGGAAGAAATACATCAAGTATCAGCAGCTAGGAAATGTAACCGTTCCCCAAGATATTTAATGATCACTCATAACATGTATTATCTTGGTATAGATAATATGGAATATTTTAAAACTATGTAATAGAGGAACATGCGTGTCCATTAAGAAGGAATTTGCTTTAAAGGTCAGTCTTCCTTCAGTTTGCTACATTTCAGTCACTGATTCTACGGTCAAACTGCACATCCTATGTGGTAACTGGTGATGTCCCTCTACACCAGAATCTAAAGCACAGTCTAAAATCTCTCTGTTATGTTGGGTAAACTGAGAAAAGCTGCTTGGTCACAGAATTCTCATTTGTAAGGATTGCTTTATTTCTGAATATCTGTGATTACAACAAAAGGAGAAGACAGAGGCATTTATGAACTCTGAACAGGACTGAAGGGTGAGCAGTGGAGTGTCGGCGGACAGTGTGCATTTCACGGTCCTTCTCACTCATACTAAGGGTCGAGGGTTAGGCACTGACACTGTCTTTCTTCTCTTCATCCTGTCTTGGTAGATCATTCTGTCTCTGTTTTGCTGATAAGTATTGAAAAGCAGGATCGGGGTCAGTCAGTGATATAAGAATTCTGAAATATAATTTGGAGGGGAAAGTCGGGCAGGTGGACTGATTTACTTTCTTTAGGTAACAGATCTGACAGTAGGGGCTGAAAATGCCTTTCTAAGCAGAGGGGACAGATAGGGTTCTTCCATGCCGCCTTGAAAGAGGCGGGCACAGCATGTGCTGAGAAATGCATTAGAAACCTACCCAGATAATTGTGAGGAAGTAATCCCTGATTTCTGTGGCAGCAGATTGTTTTACCTTACCTTGTGTTTGCGGAGTTTAAGAGTAACACTGATGTATAACTAATATACAAAATACCACATATATGTAATGTGTAGTATCAGGAGCCATCCTATCGCACAACTGGGACTGAGGCTCAGCCAAGCTTGCTTGCCTGCAGACCAGGTAGGACACATACAGACTTGAGGACTTGACTCTTATCTTCACCTCTGGTAACAACAAAGACCCCAGTGGTCCCACAGTCTCTGATGCTCCAAGACAGAGCTACACCTGGATCTCCATCTATTTAATTCCTCAAGGACTACTGTCAACGTCTGCCCTGCCCTCTGAGCCTTTTGTTACTCCAGATATGCACAAGAAGAGGTGTAGCAAGCTAGGGTTTGGGGGCCTTGCTACCCAGAGCAGCCTGGGTCAAGCCCATCTGAGCTGCTTCTCTAAGTTTCATTTCTGTCTGTTTATTAATTAGCACCTTGTGCTGTTGGGCTCACAGGAGACTAGAACTTAACTGCAGAGGTTCTAGTAATGCTCCCTTGTCCAGCTTCCTACAGTGCAGTATGTATGAATTTGAACATACGCACACACTCATAGTATTGTTATCGGAGTGGAGTAATGGACAGTAATGCTGTTAAAATTGAGATATATTGACATTTGACTGTCTTGTAGTTTCCTAATAAATGTCAAATGTTTTATTTAGCAAAGAAGAAAGATGAACATTAGGAAGAGGAGACGGAGGAGGAATATTAGGGCTGCTATACCCAATGCACTATAAGCTGAAGTAACTTGAAATAAAAACATTGTTGACTCAAGATTGTGGAGGCTGAGAAATTCAAGTTCAAGGTACCAACAGGCTCTGTGCCTGGTGGCAGCTTGTTTCCTGGTCGTCAGTAGCTGTCCTCTCCCGCTCCATGGCAGGTCAGAGTGAGCCAGTTGCTCATGGTCTCTTACTCTAGCCACATGGTTTCTCCTCTTAATGTCTTAATTACTTTCTAAAGGTCATATCCCTTGGTTTGTTGCCTTGAAGTTGAAGAGACTTCTGTGTTTGGATTTTGGAGGAGATACAAATGTATAATCCATAAAACAAAGACTATGCTGTCCCTATAAAGTGTGAGGAACAATTCTTCAGTACAACGGTACCTCAGTTCATCAGCACTTTGTAAACAATTTTGTTCCAACAGAAGCATTTGGCAAAATATTGTTTTTTGTTTGCAAATGCTACATGGGTGACAAACATGACCACGGCCATCTTTCCCCGACATACACAAACACATCTATCCTTCCCAAATCATAGAACAAATTAAGCTTATGGACTGAAATACTGCTGTATCTCTTAAATATAGTAGTATTTTATATTTTATAAAAGAATTACTGAAAGATTGATTACTTCTAGACATTTTCCAAGAATTTACTCATATACATATTTTTTCATTAAGAATAAGATATTTTCTAATGGACGAGACTAAATATAATGATCCCACGTTCCATCGAAGGAGAATCTGGGAGGACGTGCCACAGCGCTCTATAAGTTGCTGGCATCAGTGTTTTATTTCTGAGAGTTTCACAGCTAAGGTAGGGTAGGAGGGATGGACTGAGGCCAAGTTCAAGCTGGAGTTCAACAGAGGAAGTTGCCCAGCAGATGCTAAGTAGACTAAAAGCCCAGAAGGCGAGAGGGTGTATTAAGTTTGAGGAGTTCAGGTGGGAGCTCTGAGTTGGCAGAGACAGGACGAAAGCGAGAACAGGTGGGTGGGAGCAAGAGAGGGAGGCTCTCAACGCTCGAGTGAATGGCTCTGGGCAAATGCGATGTGCTCTATCAGCTAGCGGGGGTGTGCAGAAAGGAGTCAGGCTGCCAGAAAAGGCCAGATCTTCTCTTTACACACAGCACACATTAACGTCATGTGCTGCTCAGAAAATTTCAGCCACTTTCGGGAACTGTGGGATCACATTTCCACCTTGGCATGTTCTCCTATTTTGACACATAGTGATTTGATGTAAGTTGTCATCTCCTGGAGACAAGCCGACAACAAATACTGCTAATCATTTCACTCCGAACTGTGCCTGGATGGTGCAGAGTAATTAGACACATGGCAGTGAGAGCCTTTGTGTTGTGACGTTCACAGAAACTTGCTTTGAAAGAGAGAAACTATTAGAGATGGAGATTTTCAGAGGACTGTAGGAGGCAGGGGGTCTCTTATGTTTTATTTCCTAAAGCCAAAAAATTCCTATAAAATCCCTACTTAGCTCGAATTCTTAAGCTAGAGATCAAGCCTTTGAAGAACAAGCACACCGTAAAAATCAATCCACCTGGCGCCGCTCGGATCAGAGGAAAGGGAAGGCTCCCGGAGACCCGCTGCTGAGACTTGCTGATCCATAAGCCCCAGGTGGCTTGCTGGAGTGAAGGCAGCTTAGAAAAATGTTCAGGATCTTTCCTTTTCCTAGATAGATGCCTTCGGGGGCCAAAAAACAGAATCTTTTCTTTATCTAACCTGGGCATTTTCATAAACCTATGTCATAATCTAAGGAAAATTCATAGATGTATCACATAGTCATTGTGTAATTGACACTTTACCCTTATTTCATGTCTGATATTCCAGGAAGCCATCATTTAGATAAAATGGACTTCCATAATTTTTCTCCTTTAGGCAACTTACAACCTGTTGATGTATCTGAAGGAAGGTGATTTGGGAGGTGAGGGAGCCCCTTCCCTTCCTGCTTGTAAGCACAGATCACATTCATAATGGTGTTCTCAACATGCTATAGCTTGACACTTCATTAGGTACTACACTTATTTTTTAGTACATACTTTATCTTCATTTATAACCACACTTCACTTAAAATCAAAGTTGTATAATCTCATGAATGGCTTGTCTCAATTTTTTTTTTTTTTGAGACAGGGTCTCGCTTTGTAGTTCAGGCTGGCCCTGAGCTCAGCCTGAAACTCACATCACAGCAATCCTCCTGCCTCTGCCTCCCGAGTGCTGGGATTACAGACGTGAGCCACCATGCCCAGCACTGTGGTATGTGGTACTGGTTGCTGCTGGGGTGAGTCTCCACGCCCAGTATTGTATGTGGTTACTGGGGATTGAACCCGGGTCCTTGCACTTGCAAGACAGGCACCGGAACCACTGAGCTAAATCCCTGGCCCTCTTTTTGAAACAAGGTCTTGCTCTGTAGTTCAGACTGGCCTGGAACTCACTATGTAGCCCAGGCCAGCTTCAAATTCACAACAATCCTCCTGCCTCTGCCTCCTGAGTGCCGAGATTACACGCATGAGCCGCTATGTGGGTTGTGGTTACCAGGAATTGAACTAGGGACCTTGTACTTGCCAGGCAGATGCCAGAACCACTGAGCTAAATCCCTGACCCCATTTTCTTTCACTTTCTTTGAACTCAAAAATCAAACTTTATTTTGGTAGCGATACTAATGAAGGCAACGTGAATTAGCCTGAGTTTTCCAACCTTTTGACACCAGCCAAATGTTAAAATACTTCCACGTTTGTGATATAGTTCCTCTTTCAGAGTATTTTGGTAGTGATTATGTCTTCCTCTTTTGGTATTTCCATGTATCATTGTGGGGAAGGTAACCAGTCCAGAGTGCTAGCTGCTACCTTTGCCCGTGTAGGAGGCTCTGTTGTTGGCAGAGCCCCCTACATCGGTAGTCTCTGACTTTTTTCCAGTCTATTTGCCCCAGTACTTAGAGAAAGGCATGAAGATGTACTTCCAAGACACAACTGATAAAAGTTGTTATGTTTAATTTCTAATGTACTAAGATTTGAAAAGGGAATTAGAATGCAGAAGAGATCTTAAAAATAGGTATCATTAGATATGACAGCTATTAAAATTTGTCATCCACACCTCCTCACTGGAATTCAGCTGTCATTTCTGACACAGGACATGGAGATGCTCTTGAACATGAACTTCAGATTGTACCTCCCTTTTCTGTCTCTCATTTTTACATTTCAGGGTCTTCTATTTTGGCTACTCCGAGTCCATAGCTTCCTACTTTGAAGCCTGGTCTTGTTAGAACATTTTTTCTCCTTTTGGTCTCACTTTCAGATTAAGACTACTCTTTCAAAATGCCCATTAAATATTTTTCATAATAAAAAGGTGAAGGAAGCTAATAGAAAGATCATTGCACCTCCACAATAACACCAGTCAGAAAATCTTAAGTTAGCATTAAAAGTAGTGATGTTTACCTATCTTCTGATTAATGCCAACAACAGTTATATTAATAAATCCCTCCAGTTCTACCTGTAACCTTCCCATTGCTACATCAACCACGCTATTGCTTTGTAGCTGGGGGCTTCTCTTTCTGTTTCATATCTGCTGTGGTTTGTGTTTAGAGCCTCATGCACCCATAATGGGGGCTTTTCAGAGATAGCTGAGTACAGGTGTGATCTGATGAGTGTACGGCAAGTGTGATGTGGGAGGGGACGTTGGTGGGAGGAGGTGGGCCTGGGGGCGTGGCTTGGAAGGGCCCGTCTTCTCGCTCCCTTGGTCTTCCTGCTCCCCATGGCTATGCCATGAACTCTTTCTCCCCGGCCACTCCTGTCTGCCGTGGGATCTTGCCTCAGTGCCAGGCGACTGTGCACTTAAACCTCTACCAACTGAGCCAAGTAAACCTCCCCTCCCTAGAGTTGTGGATGTGAGATACTGTGTCTTAGTAACAAGAAAGTAATCCAGACATCAGCTGACAATCACCTTTAAATATTTGTTAGTGTCTTTGAGGGTCTTAACCCAATCACAAACCCAGAAATTAGTGAGGAAACATCTCTTTTTAATTTAGAAGGGGGAAGCGAGCAGTTTTTACATGATCCATCTCCACTCTCTGATTTTCTCGTTTATATTAAAATTTCCCTCTGTGTAGCACAGTCACTTCCTCTTCTGCGTGTTAGGAGACGCTCCACGGGCCTCCGATCGAGGGAATGTCCCTCTCTGTCGCTCAGGTTTTATTTTCTCTTTCTGGGCCTATTCTTTGTTCTGTCCCTCTGTCCTGATTCCTTCCCAAACCGATCAGACACCTGCACACTGAGCACTTTACAAGATCCTAGTCGTGAACAAAATTTATATTCCTGGATTGAAATCACTTTGTCTCAATACATTCTTCTTCATATCTTATTCTTTTATAATTTCATTTTACTCTACATTTCTATTCAGTATATTATTTAATAATTTTCATATATATTTTAAGAACTATTAACTCACAGATTTCACTTTTTGCTACCACTACCCTTATTCTATTTACTAAAAAACTAATGGGAAAATTTTTGTTCATTATAAAAAGGAGAAATTAGCTGGACAGCTGGTATGAAAACTTAGAACAATCTGTATTACAGAGGATTCAACTACTTCCTGAAATGTGGCTGGAATACAGCAGGAAAGGATGTGCAGAGGGAGTTCAGAGGAAAGTAGAGATCTTCCAAATATTTAAATTATTTTTTATTCAGCTCCATCGTTCTTTAATGTGTTTAAGTCACTTATTTTATTCACTACATTTCACCTTAAATTTCATTTTCTTAGAGTGGTGTCTATGCACTATTTTTATTCTCTCTCCCCATCTCTTCCATTTGTGTATTTTTACAGGTGTACTGACATGTGTTTTTAGTTACTATATTTGTAATTTGAATATATTTTTTATTTAAACAGAATGTCTTTGCCAACTGAGAATTTAATCCTCTTTAAACTATTATGAATACAATTTATGTTTATTGACTTGATTAATTATTGTTTTGTTTTATGCTAAATTGACAAATAATTGTGGTCTACGTTATGAGAGTCAATGAGATGTTTTTATATATACATATATTCTAGAATTGCTATTCTAATTTTTGCTTATTTTATTTGGTTGGCAGTTTCTTCTTGCTTCTGCCTTTTGTGAGATTAACCAAATCATTGCTTTATTTTCTCCAGTTGGAAACTAATCACTTATACACGCTTCAGTTATCCTCTTACTGATGATTTCACATTTTAATGTACATTTCCAGTGTTAGTTTAATTAATATACAGACTCTGTACATATCTTCCCCTAGAAAAGCATCTTAGAGGGTTATCAGTGACTTCTGTTTTATCATTATATTGAGATCATTTTGTATTTTATTTCAGAATTTCCTTCTTGTTTTTGGAAAAGCTTTATTTCAGTGTAACAGAAGTAGATGTTAACAAAGAGCAATCCTCCTGCCTCTGCCTCCCTCGTGCTGGGATTACAGACCGAGACACCACTCCTGGCACTGTGGTATGTGCTACCGGAGATCTAACTTGAGACCTGTGTTTCCCAGGCAGATGCTAGAACCACTGAGCTAAATCCCTGGACTCAAGAAAATACTTTTTAAAGTCTTCTTATTTCTATGAAAACATAAAGCAAAATTTCATAACTAATTAAAGAGTAACATTAGTATTTATACTGTGTACCGTAATCATAAAAGAATAGCCAAAATATTAGCAAACAAGTCATAGACAAAACAAACTCTTACAAAAACAAAACAGATAATAGTACAAAACTTTCTGTCCAATTCGTAATCTACTTGTTTACACTACATATCACAAAGTTTTAGCACTCAGTTATTTTAACTTATGTTTTCTAACTCAGCATTTACTTTGATTCGAGTGTTAAGTAAACCCAAGTGATTTTTTAGAGTGTGTTGTGTAAAAAAAACATTAGGGGAAAGAAAAGATTTTATGGAAAAAAGGAAGCAAAGCTTATGTGTGTAAGAGTTGGAGGAGGTTGTAGGGTGGGTAGGGAAATAGGAAAAAATGAGAATTGAATTCTATAACGGTACAAATTGTCAATGCTGGTGTGATTATGATATGTATATAAAATCTACAAATAAAATCACTCTAAAGCATTATGAATACACATGCATGAAAATTTCTTTCCCAGCTGCTTTCTGCTTACATATGATTTTTTAAATTTGAGGTCATTTTGTTGTACATCTTTGTAGAGATGACTCAATTATTAATTACTTTCCAAAATATACAAAGCTGATAAGAACTTATTTTATGTTTTTAACATGATTGGAATTTTATTTTCCTGTCAACGTGGATTGGGCTATCTTATTTTATTGATCCTCTAAAATATTTAATACTATTGTCACTTTTAAAATTTTTTTCGATTTATTTTCTTCAGAACTTAGTACTTATTTTAATATATATTTTCATTGGATGTTAACAAGTTGTTCTTTTTCTATATATTTCACATAAATTATATTTACTGCTTTTAAGAAAATCCTGGCTAACATACATATATCTTTTATACCACTTAACATTTTTTCACATAGATTTTTTTAAGATTTTCCTTTTGGAAGAATTTCTGAGCTCATTTCTTTTTTAACTTTCTAAATTTGTTGCTTCATTGCATTGCATAAATATAATTAAAATAAAAATGTAAGTAAGTGATTGTAAATGCATAGAGGATGAAGAATTACCAAGAGACAATACTTTAGTTCGGTCACCATGAGGCCCAGGGAACCTCTTTCTTTAGCATAGGAGAACTTCAGGGAAACAGCAGTAAGCTGAGACCTCTGAGGCTGTTTATTTGTAACTGAGCTTAAGATAACAAAGACATAGAGGAAATGTACTTGTAACATTTTAAAAATAGGAGTTTTCATCAGGAGACAGAGAAGGAATGGGGTCCACCTCTCTTGAGCAGCCTTGTCAGGGAAAGAAAAACAAAATGGCCTGAGCAGACACCTCTGAGATGCCGTGACTCCACTCACGGTTGTCCCGCAGAGCTGTTCTAATCTTCACCGTCCATTTCAGGAGCCTGGGAATTATTGCTGTCAAGGTCCCTTCTTCTTTACAATCATTTCAGGCACTGTTCTAGCCAAAGTTTCCTCCCAGTATCCAGTTAGAAAACCTCCTACAAAAGAGAGAGAAAAAAAATTACCAAATAAGCACAAAGCTAAAATGCAGTAAATATTGCATTTTAGTTTAAAATATAAAAAAATCATATATACACTCTGCAAAGGGTTTCAATGACAGGATAACCACTTCAATTTACTTATCCCATATCTCAGAAAATGCACTCACGGTATAGAGGTTCACAGTGAAAAGAGTAGTCTTCATGTAAGGGCCTATAGAGCGCCATTTGTCACACAAAGTTTATCCTAAATTCATGTGGTAATCAGAGTACCTAGCTGGGCTATTCAATTGCTCTCATCCAAAGGGAAAATGGCTATTTCCAGCTTATATCTTTATAATAAAAGGTGGGTAGCTTTACAACCTAGATGGGGTCAGCTCACCTGGGTTATGTTTCCAGGGGCCTGAAGGGTGGGCACCCCCTTTCTGAGGGACTGCACTTCAGTGACAGGTTGGAAAGCTTCTCCAGAGAGACATCCCTAGGTGGATAACTGAGAGAGAGTCTTCTTTAGCATTACATCATATAATAGGATAAATAATTTGCAACGACAACATTGCTAAAGTAAATGCTCTAAGAAGAAGCAGGAAGGAAATGACGCCCTTGTTTTCCACAAAGAGAACTAAGTCTGTTATTTTTACTTTTATTCGCCCTTATAGTTGTAACTTTTCATTTTCCAGAATATCTAATAGATTCTTGTGTGCTTTAGCGTTTTGTTCTCTTAGCAACTTATTCTCACTTCATGAATGTAGTCAATAATCAGTTGAGATCCTTTGAAGATATCAAATTTGCTCATTTTAACTTCACCACTGTTTGTATTCTTGAATTTCTTCAAGTTCATTTGTTTTGCCTTGATGCTTTTCTTTCCTGGATACATATTTGAAGCTCTTTAAGCTTCTTTGTGAATGCAGTTTCCAACTACAGAAGTTTCTCCTTGGTTATGCTTACAGAGAAGGACACTCTGCTGACTGGATTTGTTAATAATTTAGTCTGATCTTGAGGCCCCCTGTCTTGTTCTACCGTTACCTCTGCTTCATACCCTTAGCATAAGCACTGTCACTGTTACACACAAGGTGAAAACAGGGAAATGATGCATGGATCTCATCATTTTAAACGTTTTATTTATTTATTTATTTATTTTCATATTAGTGATTTATGATTTAACTCAGGATCTCATGCTTGCCAGGCAGCCTCTGCGCCACTGTGCTAAATTCCCAGCCTTCAACCGGCCAATTGTAATAGCAGTCTTCCTGGCAAGTTTTTCAGGTCATGTCCAGTTCTGTGTCACTGGCTCCTCAAGCCAAGTCTCTGTGTGTGACACAGTAGGTCACTCTCCTGTCCCCTTATGTGTGCCTTTTTGTAAAATGTGAGCATGGTAATTTTGAAGAGTCTAACTTGGGAGTCTAGCCTTGCAGGTTTAGTGTTCTAGTCATGGGAGACTCTGTTGACTATACTTGTACTTCATCAAGACATGAACTTTAGCACAAACCTGGCTATAAAGAATATATGAACTAAGGGAAAGTATACAGACGTGTATTCCTTTCACTGTAAAAGAAAGATCTGTCTTATACATGAGGAAGCAATTGCTCTGTTCCTCTTTTGTTCTACTTGGAAAGTTTTATATAACAAAATAGTATTTGGAGTAAGCAGAGATATAGTGTGATTTCCTGTGAGTAGGAATAAGAAACAATCAGCGTGGACTTGAAGTCCTTTGAGGCTCCATTGAATCCACAGAGCCGTCTCAGACTGACCAGCTCACATTCAGAATTCGTCACACGTAAACTGCTCACATCCAGAATGTGTTGCAGGTAAACTGAATAGAGTTATGGCGGCTCCTTTACTGGAAGCTCTGAACTGACTCCACTGCACCCTGTGCTCAACTTCAGCCATGCCTACTGTCTTACATGTGTTTGGGGCTTGGACTAGGTTTCTCTAGAGGTCAGATATCTAATTTTTATCATTTTGGAAGATCTTGCATTTGAATTGATTGTGGAACTTTTTCATGTTTTCAACATTTTTAAAATAGATTTATCCTTAATAAAAATTATAAAATAAATTTGTGACTTTTTTTGAACTGTAATAGTTCCAGGTTAAAATGATATTGGAGAGAAATAGGCCCATTTTGCTGTCTTCCTACCACTGTTTGCTGCTGGTTTGCATTCACCCAGGACTAAGGTCCTCCTCATCAAGATTCTCCTCTGGTGGATCCTGCATTCTCTTGAAATTCCTGAGCTTCCTGTGCATGTGTCTCTGGGTTGTCCTTATGCCACAGTACTGGAATTTCCTGAGCTACGTTTGCCTTTCCATCAAATTGTGAAGCTCTGTTGTTATATCACAGATGCTATTCATGTCTCACTTTTGTGAAACTGTTTATTAATGTCTTCCACCAATTATTCATTGGATTTAACATATTCTCAATCTTGAGGTGTTTATTTTCATGAGCAATTTAGAGTCTGCAGTGATACTTCTTGTCAAATTTAAAGTTTTTCTTCTTGACTTTATCCTTACTCAATTTTAATAGATCTTGATGTTGGGTATAATGTTTTTTATCTAAATGTAGCCAACTGATAGGTGGGGCATTGGTGAGGTCACTGGATCGCTGTGTCACAGTGTTCATCCGTAGGCTAATCTCCTAACGAGCTTATAAGTAAACATAATTTGAGGTGAAGCTTAGTTAGGGGAGGTGAGCCACAAGGCATGGCCTAGAAGGGTCTGCTTCCCTTCTTCCCCCTTGATCCCTTGCTGCTTTCCAGCTCCATGCCATGAGCTGTGCCCTATCTGCTGTGTCTTTCTGCCATGATACCCTGCTCTGGGTCAGCAAGCTATAAACTAAAACCTTTACAAACAGTGAACCCAAGTAAACCTCTCAGTGTGATTTAGAGCTATCTAGTATTTTGTCACATTGATGAAAAACTAACTAAGATACTGCAAAATCCAGAACTACATGTGTAAAACAATCCTATTTCTCTATCCTCATTTATTTTACTTAGTTACTTTCTTATGGATTTGTAAATTACATTATATCTGGAAGTTCTTTGTTGACATGACAGTAAATGAATTCTAAATAAATCTTCAGTGTATCTGCATTCAATTTGGCTTTCATTTCCATTAAGGCCATGGAACATGTATTTCAATCTATTACATGATAAGCTTTCTATCAAGTTTGTGTACAAATGTCAATTTCTCTTTGTTAAGGACAACCTTATACACAGTGATTAGATATAAATATAAGCTGATATATTTATTTCAGGATTTTAATGCATGCAGTTTGAAATGTGATTACATAATTATTCTATGTTTTTCTTCTAAAAATAAAAATCATTTGTCTCTGAAATAGTTATTAAAGCATATATTTTGGTTAAATCAGTAATATCTGTGGTTAGCAGATAATCCTTGATATCCTAAGCATGTGATACACAAAACTTTACTTCTGGCCATTGAAAGTCTTATTAATCATTTATTTGGCAATATGAAGCAGTGCTGTCCTATTCAGAAATTATTATTCAATAAATACATCTACTATATTTAGTTTTAAAATTATATTAAGCCAAATAATTGGAGGAGTAAGAGAGAGAGTGAGAGAGAGAAAGAGAGAGAGAGAGCAAACTTGATTCGTATAAAATATATGATTTGTGCATTTGAAGGTAGCTAAGATAATTTCCCTCAGGAAGTTGGAAAAAGAAAGATGGCAGCTGATTGCAGAGGTCATTGGGAAATGTAGTCCAGCTATCTTCAAGAAGAAAAAGCCTAGAATTCTAGGGAATACACTCCAGTCCCCATTATAGACTTCTACCAAGTGGTCAGCACATCTAGCCAAGGGCAAAGACTGTATGCATAGTTCCAGCATAGCTTCTGTTTTACACTACTAACTTTAAGTCTCATTTCCATTTGTTTTAATAAAACTTTCCTAATCAGACCAGCTTGGGGAAATTGACCAGACTAATACATACAAAGTCAGAGAGGAAATGGATACTTACTCAGCAGGTGGCTCTCCTCAAATTCTCTGAGCTCCAATGATCAGTGTATGAGAATGTATTTTCTCTTATTAGCCTCTGTAATGAGCCACCAGTCAACAAGGAGGCTGTGCGTCAGTTGATTTTTTTTCTCCAGTTTAATGAGGAAAGAGAGAGAAGTTATTTTGATGATGTTGTAACCATTAGCCAGCTGCAAAGTCTTTCCCAGATAAATTGAAGAAGATTGGAGGAGGTGGATGTAAAGGGTAATTTTCTAGGCTCTCCTTTTTCTCCCTGAATTTAATAAAGCAAATAAAAGTCATTTTAAAAAGCCTTTTTAAAATCACCTAAATATGGATATAGTACTCAGTGAGTCAAGAGTGAGGAAGATTAATTGATTTTATTTTTTCTTCTGGCAAAGAATTCAGGATTTTATTGCTCTTGTCCTTCAGTTGCATAGCATGCTGGTATGGATGGATCAAGCATTTGGCATTTAAGATATAATTAGATTGGAAGCTTTAGTTTGCTCCTTTCAACTATGATGCTTTTGGGAAGTGACCTACATTTCTTCAGCCTCAATTTCTGTATCTACTAAATTGGTATGACTACGCGTCTACAGACCGGAGCTGCTTAACAACACGGAAGGACAGCACACAGCAATTCAGAGCACCTCGCACGCACCTGCCTCCCAGTAGGCACTCTGGAAATGCTTGTTCTTTTTGGCTGGAAGAGTTGGCAACAAAGTAGCTTTCGGAACAATGTTCTAAAGTGCAAAACAATAGATAACAATAGATTAAGAATGTAAAACCCCTTAGAGTGTTTCCTCGACATTTGTTTAAACATTCCCTCCTCCAGAAGATACTCTCTCCTCACAGCCTTGGTCTATACTATTGTCCCTCATTATGTGTGGAGCATTGAGTCAGGATTCCTGCGGAGACACAAATAAGAGGTTTATCATGTTCCTTACGCAGGGTGGTGTAGTATTTCCATACAATTCTCCTCTACATTTTAAATTGTCTAGATTATTTGTAATACTGAATACAATGTAAATAAAAGGGAGTTTATTTGTTCTTTTATTTAGAGAATGATGACAAAATTTATGTGGCTCTGCCCAGTAAAATAATTCTTTAAAAAACACTGTTTGGAATCTTGGATTTGGAGGACCTCTGCTACTATCTGAAGACATCATCACATTTGTACACTAGGTTTTGAGCAGTGAATGTCATTAACTGTCTTTGTAAGTGAACAAATGATGTCCATCTTCTTTTTTCTCTCTGATTTCATCAAGAACTCAGAATCAGCCTTAATTTTTGATTCTAAACATATTGTTCGGCACCATAAGGTCAAGACTGGGAGAAGAAGTTTCTTCTCTCATAGTTCACCCTCTGCGATAACTCTGACCCAGCTCTGCTCCCATCACTGTGCTAACCTTTAAAGCTGGCACTGTTTAAAAATATCTGGTTGAAGGAATCATATTTATATTCAGCATATAAACAAGGAGATGGCACCAGGTACATCTGGACTCCCTCCCTCCTGTGCTCACTCAGCACTGGAACATGGTTTGGAGAAACAGTGGGACAGGGGTGGCTCCCAGGAACCTTTGCAAATTGTTCCTGCGTAGAAGAGCTGTGCACCTGTCACTCGCCTGGCTTCTGGCCACTGCTCTGGTGTACCAGGCACAGATGCAGGACTTGACTTGCGGTGGGTGGTACAGCAATCACATTTATGCCTCCAGTTTAGCAAATGACAGGCTCCAAAATGCTCCAGAGGATGAGGGTGACTATCATCAAAGAAGAGACATCAGGAAATCTTACAAAGTGGGGACTCACTGTGTTTTTCTCCTGAAAATAGCATTGCCCTCAGCATGACTGTGAAAGTTTTCACTGCATCTAGAAAAGCCTCTCCCACCTGTCTTGAGGCACACCCTCACTGGCACCTGTAGGAGAACAGAAGGAGAAAACTGGCTGGAAAATGGAAAAGAAATAGGAACTTGGTGGTAAACCAAAGCTCTGTTCAGGAGCAAGCACTGGGAGTGGTATATTTATATTTTTGAAGTTAATTTTAAAAAACTGCTGGTCTGCACATTAATTTGTAGTTTCTGTCCTTTTTCTGCACAACATGCACCAGATTTGGTAATTAACTTTTTAAAGCCGAGTTCAGCAATTTATTGGGCTTAGTTTGCAGTCCAGAAAATGATCACATACCTACCCTGACAAGACAGTCTTAATGAGTCTGAAACCCAGAGCTGGAGCCCTGGATGAGCTAATTCTGCACTCCAGGCCCCGCAGTTGCTGGAAATGATCCCAAACGGACCCGGAGTGTGGCCACTGCAGTACAAGCCCCACATGCGCTTCCTCCCAGAGGTCGGACAGTGCGGCACCACCAAAATGTCTTCCAACATTTTTTATATATTTTAATTGCATTTTAGAAAAAAAGTGCAGCTCTGTAATATTTATTGCTCTGCTCAAATGGAGAAAGAACCCTCCATAATACTGTAGCAATTACAAAGGTCAAAAGATTCTCTCTCCTCAGGTCATTGTATGGTGCGGAGTAGCAGCACTTCAGATCGCATAATGAACACCACGATCTCCATCTGGACTGGGAAGAAACCTCCATCTCTCCAAAAAGGTGTTCTCATGAGATACTGTATTAGTATGATGCTTTCAAAGCAATCACCCACATGCCGATTGTTCCATGCGCAGGGCCCATGCACTAGCCTTATTTGTAACAGGCTGCAGGCGAGTCTGACAGGAAGGACTCGCGTTCAGAAGGGAGAAGCAGCTGAGATGCGCGGTACCAAGTGTGAGCCGCTCCCGCCCCCGCCTGAGGCTTCAACAGCTTTGTGGTGGATGAAACAAAAGGAGCTCAAAGATAAAGTAAGATACCTTGACAAGTCTGAGGCTACCAGGACTCAAAGCTACGTGTTCTCTGTGACGAGACTCTGTAAGAACGAAACCACTACCGTGGGGAGCGAGGCCGTGCTGGGCACAGGACCAACTCAGAGACCCAGACTTTTCTCACACTCGACCACTTCACCAGAAATGTGAGCTGCTTTTTACTCAGCCCCTGAAGGGTTAGAAGTTCAGATTTGTTTCTCTGGAGGAAATCTGCTTTCTGAGACAGCCAAATCAAATGACAAAAGAAAAGATTTTGTTAGCTCCTAGAGACAGAGACTTGCATTTTAAAAACGGACTAATTAACTTTTTTTTCTAAGCTATTTATGAAGCTTGGTGTGCTCATCCCGGTACAGAGCATGGTAAAACAGTGTGTCTCTGTTCAAAAGCCCAAGTAACAAGGAGGCATCAAACAGGTTACGATGGAGGCATTTGATGGTGACAGGTGACACACAACTACTGAAGAAGCAGCTGCTTCAGGGGCTCAGGCAGAACCTGTGGGTTAGTATGAAGAGGGAGCTGGGTTCGCAATAGTCTTGAAGAGTAAATAGAAATTAGGAGAGGGGATATTTCAGCAGGGATAGTGGAAGGAGCAAAAATCTAGGAGGAAGTGTTTATGCCTTTGTTCTCGTGCAACTGCGACTGCTGAGTTCCCCCAGGGAGGAGCGGGGCGAATTCCTCTGTACTTTCTTCACCTAATATACCTTGGATTGGAAGAGTCTTTGAGAAATGCCTGGGTTTCTTTCAGCTACAGTTAATTCGGAGTGTCTAGACTCCTTGACTTCTTGGTCCTGCCTATCCCTGCCTTTTCTGCTGCTTGCTCTTTAATGCACCAAAAGCGTAACTTGTGAATGAAACTCACAGTGTAGGCTAAACCTGACACTTCCTGTGCCCTAGTAGAGTCTTCTGTTTTACTTCGTGTGAAGTCACTGCTGTTTTTCATAGCTTCTTGATATCTCATATCGCTGATACTTATGACCTGTTATCAGTTATCATTAGACCTATTTTAAAATAAAACCTTCACAAATCTGTGGTCCCATCATTCTAAAATAATGCAAACTAGCTTTTGAGCCCAAATATGAGATTTTCTTCACTTATCTGAGTGAGATTTCATTTTATTGGCTTAGAAATCACAAATTTTAAGATCATTTTGAACTTTTTTTTTCAGTACTCTCGTCCTACTAAGTAGGATGGAGATCTGATGAAAATACATTCCACATTTCAGGAGTCAGTGAGCTCCAAATGCTCAACCAAGAAAAGAATCCAGCCTGGGGTCAACAGGAATACTCTCAAGGCTAACAAGAAGCAGGAGGAGAACCCAACTTGTGCCAGTGGTTCAAGCAGTTGTAAGAGTGCAAAGACATGTTCTTTGACATGTTGTTGTACTATCAAGAAAACATAATAGGTAAAAACTGTTAACATATTTTATTAGTACAAATCTGTAGTGATGTAGAACTTTAAAAAAGGAAAAACAAGTCTCCTCAAGCTTAAGCTGCTGCCCTTCAAGCTCCCCACTCTCTATGGTGTGGTTAACTCTGATCCTGTAAGTCAGTTTTTATGCCTCTTTGCTTCTCTAAGGTTCTGGTTTTTTCCACCAAGATATGCTGAACTGCAAAACTGTCACCATGTGATTAACGGCCTGGGTCTTGCTTCTAGAGACCCAGCTGCCAACCCAGCAGTTCTGCACCAGTAGAAAGACCAGCTCTGACCCCGTTGGCCTTATGTATAAAAGAAGAGCGTCTCTTTCTCTGGGGTTCAGCCCTTGCATTTGATCTTCTAGGCCAGCGCACCTAAATGCAGCTCCTGCCGCACCCGTTGGTCTCTCTGATCACTTCAGCTCTGCAGCAGCGGTGCTTGATGTCACGTGTGTTGTGGGGAGTCGGCACACGTGCACTGCGCGTTTTAATTCCTTTGCTTGACCCCTCCATCTCCACCCTCTTCCCTTCTCCGTAGATGCTGGCAGTACATAATACTCACATTCCTTGTGTGAAGCTAGTATACATAAATAACATAACAATTCCCTTTTTTCTCCCCTTTGTTTTCCTTGTCCCTCCATTTTTAATCCTGTTGCTCTTTGACAAAGATCCATCATCTCTCTCCTTCCTATGATCTCTTATGTAGCTCTCTTTGAATTTCTCACACAAGGAAAACCATGTGGTATTTAAGCTTGTGTGTGTGATTTATTTCATTTAACATTATGGTCTCAAGTTGAGTTCATTTTCCTACAAATGAGTCAGTCAAGTTTATGTTTTAAAATGCTTTTCTAATACCAAGGGATGGCTACTCCCCCAGCTCTTATCTAGATAATGGAAAAACAAATTCAGCGTGACCTGATATTTTTCCTCACAACATTAACTAATGAGTACTGTCACCTTGATTTTCATATTTTTTGACACAATCAATAAGAACCTAGTAGTCAGATAGAATGGTCCCTCAGTATCTGTGAGGCTTTGCTTACAAGTTGACTGCCAATGCCCAAATCAGTGAATAATCAAGTTCCTAAGGTAAAATGGTGCAGTATTTTCATAAAATCTATCCACAGCCTTCTACATACTTTAAGTCATCTCTGTATCACTTATAAGTCAATGCAAGTGTAAATGCTGTATAAATAATGAGGATAGTGTATTGTTCAGAGAATGGTGACCAAAGAAAATATGCAGTATAAACTCAGATTTTTAAGAATGCTTGTGGTTCACATTTGAGTGCCTCGATAGATGTGCACTCCGCAGATACAGAGTCATCTGTTTTTCCAGGCTCTGCCTCTTCTTGAAAACAAAGACAACATCGACCTTATGACTTCTGCTATATCAGTCATTTTCTAGAGATTTTTTTTAAAAATTCAGCAATAATCAAGCAAAGCATTGTGATATATTAAATTAATACAATAATCACGCTGAGCCTATTAAAAACATTGGTACAATAAACATTTTGTGAGTCGATGCCATAGGTCTCTTTTAGCTCTATGGCCTTTGTGGAGATATCTAAATGTCTTAAATCTATTTCTTTTCTGCAAAATGAGACAATTAACAAAAAAATGGTTGCTATTCAGTCCTAAGACTTTATATTCTATGTTGAGCAGCTGTAGACAGGAAGTCTTTTACAACTCACTTGCTATCTATAGTGCTGCGATCTTTCCTGATAAAGAACTGAATCCACATTAAGATCTCTCGCCTTTCAGAGCTCTTTGTACAGAGTAGAGCAAGTCTAAGAAACAGGAAGTGCTGCTCTTCAGTCCAGGCAGAGCTGCCAGTCAGAGAGACCACTGGGGATTGATGCAGAGCTATTTCTGGTTGATGACTCCACACGCCAGAATTCTCACTGATATTTTTAAATCCCTGCAATAAAGTCACAACAGGAGAGACCTCAAGATGAATTACACCTGCTTTTGGGTCTATCTTGATAAACGTCAGGTCTTTCACTCATCTTGATGATTTCAGTACTTGGAGGCCCCCGCAAATCTCTGGGGATCGAATAGAGCAGCACAGAGTGGAACAGGACAGTATAGCACGACGAGGGTCTCACCTCACAAGTGGTAAAGACCAAGGATAAATAGACTATTTCCCTAATTGGTGGCAGAAAAAAAAGTCTCTAAATCCCCCACAACAGTTATTTCTCTATAATTCCCCCAGGCTGGGCCTGATGAACTATTTTCTAAAGAATCTGTTTTTATTTATTGAAAATAATTAATTGTGTTTCACCATTATATGTAAAAAACACAATGTGCTTCACTCACCATTTTTATCAAGACATAGAAAGTCCTCATGGTGCCGCCTCTTCTGAGGAAATTTGCTTTTATGAAGCACACATTCCAAAGGAGCTGTCTCTGTTTAAGCATCGGTAGAGTCATGTATGATACCAGTCAAATCAGGTTGATCATTCACATGCTATAAATCACCAAGGGGAGCAAATGCAAACCTGCATCCACCTCTGTAACTGGCTGTGCCCAGGGCTTCATCCCTGTGCTTGACAGAGTCTCTGATACTGAGGCCAAGAGCTGCACGTTTATTGCTGAGTGGTTGCAGCCTTTCCCGCCTCAGGCCACACTCATCTGAGAAACACAGCTGAAAGCTGCTGCGCTCTTCCATGTCTGTACCCGTGTTGCTTATCTGATTGTTCAGGTTTCACAATGCGCGGAGAACACTGCTTACCCAAAAGCAAGGTCAGTGCTTATAAAAGGTGCACATATAGAAGACTCATCCTCTTTCTCTTCATATACTGCTCACTCCTTTTCACCCTTCATACCTTCACCAAATCGAGGTGCTGGAATCCTGCTTACCTAATAGTAAGATAGAGGCCAAACTGAGGAAGGAGCCATGTAGCCCTGAGATTAGGCTTGTGCCCAACGCCTCCTAGAAAGCCCTGTGCTGTACCAGGTGCGTAGGTGGCTTGTAATATAACTGGATGCTGATACTGCATTGCTTTTGTCCCTGTAAGCTTTATCTTCCTTTGAAAATAAAAAGAGAAAGGACAAAAGATTTTGCAATGGGGACAACAGAGCCTAAAGCGGCAAATAAACATACTTTCTTGTTTCAAATTATTAATAGAAAATAATAAGGAAAAATCTACAGCACTATTATATATAAGAAAGTTTGATCATTTTGTAGATTCTAGAAAATTCCACTATGCATACATAGTTAATTAATTCTGAAGAATAAAAGGAGAGCTCTTCACAATTCCTCACCCTGAGGTCGAGTGGTTTGGTAAGCGCTGTCTTCAAAAGCTGATATTTATGCCCTTTTGGCATCTATCATATTGCATATTTATGTATTTTATTACCATACTTGATATGCTTACATTGATATTTTGCTTTTAAAAGTTTTCAGATGCATTGAAAATTATATTTTAATTTAATGTTTACTAATTTATCAAATTTATTTTGATGCAACATTCCTGGTTTGGGGAGTTGAATATTTATTTCATTTAATTTCATTCATTCTTATTTAATGAAAAATATAATTAAGTAAATGAATTTTTTCTCTTTCTGAAGCTTCCACCACACCTGTAAGGGACTAAACAGCAGCAGTGAGATTACTAAGACACATAACAATCTTATTGTAGTTGATTTTAATAACATGCAACAGGAGTTTTGATTTAGTTTTTTATCTGAAGACTATTTAGCAAAAACTTTTACTTTTATTTACAAGTAATTAGATTAGCTTTCAAAGATCATTTTCCAATAAATTTCTGGTTTTATTATATTGTGTTAGAAAATTTATAACTTGTATTTTGTTGGTAGGTATATAAAAGCATAGTTAGGGAAATATGTCTCTCATAAGGAACATATTTCAATATGTACATATCCTTCATTTGCTATATTATCTTATTCTGATACTATATCCATTATTTTGATCTAATTAAACTGGAAAATATATGATAGTGTATATTAGTTTGTCAGCAGGTCTATGATCATTTTTCTATCCTATTTTTGACTCATTGACTTTGGAGTTAGTCAGACATCTGACAGAGACATCTGACAGAGATATCTTATTGTGAATTGTTCTACATCGTAATTTCTGTTTTCAGAATTAATACTTTATCCATTATTTTACTATTGTTTTACTATTATTATCTCTGCTCTAACATTATTAACCCATCTCTTTATTTTTGTTCTATGTTGTTTTGATTTTGATGGTATTCTTGTAATAATTGTCAACTGAATTAGTATAGAATGTTTGGTCCAATTAGGATGATTGTACCTGTTTTCATTAAGTGTAGTAATAGATGTGGTCATTTTATTTGTTAAACTTTGTTTTAAACTATTAATAAAAATGCATCAAGTTGTACAAATATTAAATATAGGACACAGTGAGATTTTCAAAGTGAGTTTGGCCACGTAACTACCCCCATTTTAGAACATTACTTAGTGGGACGCCCTCCTGCCATTTCCCGGTCCCCGTGTCCTTTGACTGCGGCTGTTCCCACCAGTATCATCAGAGACCAGTTTTCCTGTTTCCAAAGTGTACGTGGAAGGAACCATACACTATGTGATTGCATTGGGTCCATGTTATTCATGGTTCCTTTTGAGAGACACAGGCACAATGCATCAATAAGTGAGGTTACAGTTTCCGCTTTGTTTTTGTTTTGTTTTACTATATACCGTTTAATTGTCTGGCTATGATGCTAGGTATTTATCCATTCCTTCATCGGAAAAAATTCTTTTAAGATTTTTCTTCACATTTTTCTCCATTTTAAGATGTTGTAAATGATAGGCGTGTAAGCACTGTGTAGACATGTGCAGTGCACACTGCTTTGGGGTGCACACATCAAGGGAAAGACAGCATCGTGGGATAGATTCACAGACATACATCGTTAGTATGCTTGTTACATTTTTACTGAATTATGTACCATATTGTGCTGGAGGCATAAGTGGGAACATGTCATATCTTCTCACATTGCAGTCAGCCACTAGTGTGACGAGGTTTAACAGCGTGACTGTTTTTTGATTCCTGTTTATTTCTGGGGTGTAACTGTCTCGGCGCTCAGTGGAGAGACCAAGCTGCCTACTGGGATGTAAGCTGGACTTGGTAGGTGCTGGACTTCAACTCACTGCCTCGGTACCACGTCACTGCTCACACTCGGCTCTGGATTTCACTGGCTTTCTGTGTAGCCTCAGCTTCTGTGCTGCATAGCTTAAAAAACAGTGAGTGCTCATGAGTAAGGACCACCAGCCTGTGACGTCGCCTCCCTCTCTCTGGAGCCTCACCCACTCTGAGCAGTCTTCCACTGTGCTCTGACTTTGGCGCCTCACTCTCCTACATGTGAGATGGGTGGGTAGATACTGTGTGCTGCTTCCTGTGATTTCCTGGCCATCTGCTTGTCCCCAAGAGTTAGAATGGATCCCGAGGAGAACAGGGGTCACAGAGCACGGCCTGCTTTGCTTTGGGACCCTCAGGTGCCCGTGTTGCTCACAGGCCCCCATCTGGACCACTTCTCCCTTTTTCTCATCTCAGGATCTTCCTACTGAGCTTTGTTTTTTTTGTTTTTTGTTTTTTGTTTTAATTTGAGATAAACTTTTGTTAGGTCACTAAATTGCCCTGGCTGGGCTCTAACTTGAATTCCTCCTGCTTCAATCTCCAGGGATTTCCCTCTATTTTTCCGAGCTTTTCCAAGTTGTTCTTCCCATGAACAGCTACCTGAATTGAAAGTCCAAGTCCAACCTCCACTTTGATTTCCCTTTTATGTTTTCATAAGAAGCTTCCTAAGTTTGCTGAAATTCTGCTCTTCTTTATCTCCTCTTCTGCAGCATTGTATTTTGACTGTGGTGGTACTTCTTTCACTTTTTAAACACATATGCTTATCCTACATTTCTATACGTATTATATCAAGAAAATGAACATTCACAGAACTCTACCCTTCTCTATCCTTGAAAACTCTCTTTGTATTCTTCCAGCAGCCTTTAAAATCACCCCTACCAGCACATTTCCTTTTTTAGGTAAGATTTGTTTCCTCAGCCTGGATACTTACAAAGTACTTTGCATATATACATAAAAACATTTTACCAGTTTTATATTCATCTGCACCTTTTGTTGTGCTTGTTTGTTTGAGCTTTCTCAGTCTATTTGGCTAATCTTGTTCTGGGCAGTATGTATATGAGCCTGATTGTCAATTTAAAATATTAAGTTTTATCATTTACTTTATGTCTAATGCTGATTTATTTTTAATTGAAATGAGTCATCGGGGTCACAGGCCAATTTCCTCCCAGTTATGATCAGGGAAGGCAAATGAGGCTATATTTTAAAAAATAAGTAAGAGAATGTGAAAGAACTACTCAGCTTAATTTCTCCCATTAAGGAACCTGTAATTGTGTATGTGAATACAGCTGAAGTCATTAGCTGCCTGCCCAGAGCGCATTTCCCCTTTCCTTTCTTCTCTGAAAACAGATCTTAGCCTCTGCTGCCCTTGCTCTGAGGGTGGCATGTGACAGAAGCTTCCCACTGAGACTCAGGGCTGCTGGGGGGCCGGGAGCTTTCTTCTTGGTACCTCCAGCCATGAATTCTGACATCACAGTCACCATCCTGGAATTTTTGTTATCAGTAGAAAACAAAAGCTGACAGACTCTGGAGCTGGGGTGAAGAGAATTCTAGAAACATGCTTCTATACCAGAAGTTCCTGGCTTGTAGATGCTGTGTGGATGAAATACCTGGGCTTTTCCTGGTTTCCTCACACACAAGCCAGTCTTCGTGTGTTTTGTTGAGGGAAGCTTTGTCAGCCCAGAACTTTTGTACATCTGTATTTCATGCAGGCAACCAGATAATCAAAAAAGCAAGGTAGTGTCTGGGTCAGGCCCTTGTGTGGGCGCTGAGAGAACGCACGAAGAGGTCAGTCTTCTGTTCAATGAATTACCAGCCTGAAACACAAATAGTCAGACCTGTGACAGCCTGTGTCTCTAGAAGGGAGTGACACAGAACTCAAAACATCCTGACATAGCAATGGCATGTAAGAACAGAGAAGATAATTCAGGAAAATGAATACACAATCTTAACAATTTTGAGGACTCCATTTCCCCTAGAACAGTATATCCTGGAATCTAAAAATCAATAGCAAAAAAATTAATATGATTATCATATTATTTAATTAGATACATTTCACTTCAGTTTATTCTAATCATTGACCCACAATAGTATCCGACTCTTCACTGAGCATTTGTAAGAACAGAGATGTATAACCTGGACGCAAATGCCTTGATCTTCATACTGTTGGAAAATTATAACTATGTAATGGTGAAAAGTGATAAGAAAATGGCTCCAAAAGTCTAATTGGAAGGGACCATGAGTTCTCTCTCATGTGCTGGGACTTTCAATGCAAGTAGAAGTTATGAGAACAAGCCTTGTGCTTCCCACACACCTACCCCATGACGTTTCACAATTCATGAGTCCAGTTCTCAGCATGTAAATGTATTGGGCATTACCTTTCCTGAAGGAATTACCTGCCTCCAACTTACACCATACCCTGCATCTCTGACTCAAGCAGTGTGTGTCTTGGTCAGTTCTCAGGAGATTTCAAAGAGAAGAAATCCAGACTGAGCCAGCTCATTCCTGACGGTGGAAGCTCGGCCTGTACAGCACAGGATGGGGCATGTTCCCGGCTGTCATGAACAGACTTCAGGCCTCAGTACTAGCCGAGATGTTTTCCCAAGGGCACTGTTGCCCAGCTCTCAGCTTGACTGTGTGGCTGGCACTCCCTGGATTTCTCTGTGCATGAGTCTAAGTTCCAAGAGCAATTTTTGTGCTCAGGATCCAGAGCTGCGTAGGTCAGCATGAGTCATGCAGCTAGGATGTGCCCCTTGCTGGCGGCTGGCACCCAGGCCTGAGCCCCAGCAGCCCAGAGGCCTTCCTCAGCCTCCCCAGCCCTGCATCAGCTGGGCATTTAGCTTCACAAGCCGAGACTTGTGGTGCCCTCCTGTGATGAACTCTGATGAGCAGTTAGAAGTGGACAGAGATGCTGTTCACAGGCTCCCAAGCCCCACTGTCCTAATTTTTATTTTCTCTCCAGAGCTTCAGATCCATCTTCTCTTCCTGATTCCTGGCCAAGCAGATCTGAGGCCCCAGCTCTGTGTGGAACAGTGACAGTCACACATAAGCTTGTGTAACCAGATTGCAGTCTCGTAATTAGCTCCTGTAATCAGCGCCTTAATCTCTATCACTCCAATGGGATTCTCACATTGAAGCATTGACTGATAAATTGCACATCTGAAATTTTAAGGAAAAGGAAAATGTGCAGCTTTGAATGTTTGTTGAATGAATGGATGTGATAAATGAAGTTATTCTTGGTACGCAGCCCTCTTTCATCCATTTTCCCATTTATAATTCTTCCTCTTCTACGTCCATTCATCTGTTTTTCTACCCACCACTAAGTTACATGGTTAAAAGCAGGAAAGCAGCTGGAAATAGTGTGCAAGACCCTCCCAGGCAGCTGCAGGGAGGTGCAGGAAGACACCAGACCGGGTCAGCACGATTTTGCGCCTGCCTTGAGTCGAGTGGGGAGGTGAAGACTGGCTTTTCCAGCTGAAAGTGCTGGACAAATTCAGGTTGATGAAAAGTAATTACCCAGGCAATGAAGCCGCATGAAGCACTCCAAATGGCTGCGTTAGAAGCCTGATTGGGACCCAGCTAATTTCTCCAGTGAATTTTTCCATAAAACTTCAGCTGAAATATAACAAAATTTAGAGCGATTTTCTTCCCTTCCTTAGCCAATATTCTTCGCAGAAATCTTTTTAAAATCTATTTTACTAAATATATTGTCCAGCTAGCAACAAGGCTGGTCACATCCACCTACCCAGTCCTCCCACCCAGCATGAGGAGCGGTTGCAGCATCCGTGGGTCCCAGGTCTGTTCCTGCTGGAGTGACGTGGGCAGAAGCTACAGGAGGGTGTGGGGTCACGGTGCAGGAAGGTGAGTGTCATCCCTGCCATCTCTCTGGCCTTGGCCACCACACCTCATTCCCCTCTCTCCTGGGGCCATGAGTTATGTGACAGCTCTGGGTCCCCTCCCCCACACTGTCTTCGGAGAGCTCCTGCCTCCTCTGGCTCATGATGTCTTTCTCCGACATTCAGGCACATACCTTTGAATAAAACTGCCAGCAGCAAATGTCACCCGTTTTCTTTTATCAATAGTCTTTCAGAGTTTGCACAAGTGACTTGCTTCTCAACTGCTGCTGAGCAGTAGAGAGCGTGGAGAGAGTTTACATGGAAAGAGCATTTCAACTGCAGAGAGCCCTGCGACTCCGGGAAACACGACTCCCCGGCTGTGCACTCCCGGAAGCTTGTGTGGAGCATGCAAAGGAAACGGGCGTGGGGAGGCTGCTCTCTGCTCAGAGTAACAGCTCGAGTTTCCATGCTAAAGAGGAGACAGGAGAAAGAATTATTTCAGTAAATGCTGTATTGCTAAATAAACATGGAATCTCTCCTCGTGCTGAGGCTACATGGAGAACACTTGGTCCTCTTTCTCAGCATGCTGACTGTCCAGATCAGTTAAAACCAACTGAAAAGACAGTGTGGAAAATGGTTAAAACTCTGGCCGTTCTGTGGAGGTGCGGACAAGAGTGACTGAGGGGGCATGGAGGAGCTGTGCCCTGTGAGGTCAGGGCGACCACGACTGGCTTTAGCAGGGAGGGAGCGTTGATCCCAGGCGAACAGTGTCTCCTTTCTGCAGTTGGGAAAGAGCTGAATGAGGAGCATTTCCTGGGTCCTGTAGTGCACCTGCTCAGTGACCTGTTCAGAGACAGGAAGTATGATTTTTCACTTTTCTAAGAAGATGAGAATCTTTATCACTAATGATGCTGTCTCTGCAGACTTACGGTGTACAAGGCCCGGGATGAAAGCCTCCAAGGATCAACCGCAGATCTTGAGCTCAAGAGCTGACCTTGAATCTTCCAGAGAGGAAGGGGAACCACGATCTCATGGAGAAGTCATAATTTATGATTCATGATGACTGATGGCTCTTTCCTAAGGCCACACCACTCCCTTGGAAATAGAATGAAATTTACAACATTAGCCTAGATTTATGGTGTGCCAGTGAGTAACCCTGTTAGCCCAACTTCTATCTTTATGATAGGTCTTTAAAATAATAGCATACTTAAGATGGAACTTCTGCCTTTTAAAGATTTATAGATGGACTTTGTTAATGACTATTCATTAGTAATCAAAGTGCAGTATCACAGCTATCACGACCTCTTAGAAACGTGGAGACCCACACACAGTGTATGTCTGTGATGTCTGTGCCCAGTCTTCTCATCGGCCTGGTCCCCATCCCTTTTCACTTCAAAGTAAAACTATCGTTCAGAGTCCCTTGTGTCCCAGGCAACATGCATGCCAAACATTCCTTGCTTGAACACAATAGGCATTTTCAGCAGAAAATGCAGAATCAGTAGAAAGCCAGTCAGAAGGGAAATAAGGTGTTTATTAGACTGTTGAATGAGCAGAAAGAAAGGACTCAAATCTGCGACAAGTAGGCTGCCTGAGCCGACTGTGGTGCTAAGCGTGTGGCATAAGGACTCTTCCCACAGTGTGTGTAGACCAATAAGTGGGACACACCCGTGTGTCCATCAGAACAGGCTCGTGTCCCCCACGCCATCTGGAATTCCTCTGTAGACTGTGATGACATGCACAGCAGACTGCTCAGCTGCCTGTAGGTGGCTGAGGAGTTGGAGTTGACTAGCCTGATTTCCAGTCCCCGATCCGGTACCTTCTTGGACAGGGGCCCCCCGGCCTTGTCTGTCTCCTCTCTGTGAAGTGTGCACAGTCATGCACACCCGGTGGGATCCCTGCAGGAAGCACTCACTCACTCTGCCAGCCACGGCAGCAGCAGGATGTCATGCCAGGCCTTTTGGAAGACTGATCAATCAGGTTAATGGTGAGATTCACCTTGACAAACAGTTTTTAAAGGCTAGATAAGTTAGTCAAAATCTTATTAAAATATTTTAAGTACGTACGTGAATTTTACAAAGAAGTTTGAGAATTTAACTCAGAAGTGAGAGAGAATTGAAATGAAGCGGAGGGAGCATGAACCTCGCTCATTTGGGAGCAAGAACAGAGGGAAGCGACCATGACACTGAGGGCGGGGTTCAGTTATGGCATTTTTTTTTTTTTTGTTTTTGAGACAGGGTCTCGCTTTGTAGTTCAGGCTGGCCCTGAGCTCACTGTGTAGCCCAGGAGAGCCTCAAACTCACAGCAATCCTCCTGCCTCTGCCTCCCGAGTGCTGGGATTACAGGCGTGAGCCACCATGCCTGGCTCTGTGGTATGTGGTGCTGACTGCTGGTGGGTGTGAGTCAACACCATTGTTGTATGTGGTTACCAGGAACTGAACTAGGGATCTTGTGCTTAGACACCAGAACCACTGAGCTAAATCCACGGCCCACTTGTGGCTTTTGAAGCCTCTTACAGGGCCGCCAGTGAGACCTGGAAGAAATATGAAGTTCATAGTTCATGCATGTGGGCCCAGTGACTCTTAGGAGCCTCCCTCTTTATAAAGAGGAATAGAAATTAATTCAGCAATTTACACTATGAGAGTGCAAAGTTACCACCTACCTTGGAAATGAGAATCGAATGAGGAAGAGCTAAGAAAATGAAGGTTTGATGGAATTTTTGAGGACATAGACACTTTTCTTCACTGCATGATTTTGGGCAACTGTGCCAGTTTTCTTGTGGCTGAGATTCAATACCCAACACTCGCAGCTCAAAGGCCAAGCAGTTTGATTTGCTCACAGCTACAGTTCATGAGGAAGAGGGGCCAGTGAGCAAAGCTGCTCGGTTCTCACAGAGGGTCTCTTCTCCAGGACCGTGGACAGAGGGTCTCTGTGCACAGATAAAAGGAGCAGCTGCTCCAGAATGCTAACCTAAGGCCCAGCCCCTCTCGGCCCAGCCTCTGGACCTTCACTCTGGGGAAGACTGAGAAGTTTCCTGAGCCCCTCGCCTACGAGAGACAGCCGGAGGCCCCGGAACTGGGTAGGCGCTCAGGCCGGTCAGTGCTCCGGGCGACGGTACCAGGTCCACTTCTCCATTTCCAGTGCAGACAGGACATGAGAAGATCCTCCAGAAGGAAGAAAGGCCCATCCACAGCCTGGCAGGAAACGGGGTAACAGAGAGGTGGGGACACTACTCATATCCTCAAGGAAGTGAAAGAAAATGCCAATTTCAGAGTAGATGAGCTGTAAGAAGAGCACATGGTTAGGACAGGGGGAGAGGCACATATTCAGAAAATAAAATCCCCAAGACACTTTATTATTCATTATCTTGTAGAACAATTGCTAAATAGATATGGTCAAAGAGCAAAATAGATGAAGTAGAATTTTTTTTAAATGGTAAGCAAATAATATTCTCTCCATATGTACTTTCAGAAAACAAGAATAAAATGAGCTTATTTCCTAGGATAAAAATAAAGTGAAGATAAATTGCTGAAAAATAAGTGTAAAGAAGGGAGAGGAGGCTGCTTAGAGCAGAGCACCACAGCTCTGCGCACAGCAGGACGGGGGGATGGACCTGAGGACTGGGCAGGCACAGGTGATGCAGAGAAAGGAGAGACACTGAAGAAATGTAACAGAAAGACGTACGGAGGCCAGACTGAGGCCCAATGAAATGGCCCCGTGTACACACATGCATCTATTGACAGCCAATTTTGTGCCTTAAAGCTACTACAAAAAGTAAAAAAAAAAACAATCAGGAGATCAAAAATGCCAATTAAATCAATGTAGGAAATTATTATATCCATTAAATTTATAGAAATTTGCAAATGTGATGAAATTAAATTGCATAAAAATGATGTGGGTAAAGGCAACTTTATGCATGCAAGGCTAAATTGACAGCTCTTTTACAGACTCTTTTGGTAGTATTTAGTAACGATAAAAGTGCTTGTACTTTATTCTTTAGCCGATCCAACTACTCCCAATATGTGTTCATTACAGAAACTTCCACACACGCAAAGCAGTTACGTGCTGCTTCCCTGTAAAACAAATTGGTAATAGTAAAGAAAACTGAAAAACACAGTAACATAGATTAATAAAAGGTTTTATCCATACAACAGAATATTCTGTTTTCTTTAAAATGCATGATTTTAGCTCTATGAACCAAGAAACAATTTGAAATCAGGGCAGTGACAATGTGGGCTGTGTTTTAGAATATGCAACACACTGATACATTATATTTAGCGTATGTGTTTGTTAACACATAAAATACAATGTGAGTCCTAAAATAATGAGCGGTATACTTCTCAGCTATAAGAAGCTAGCTCTGTGGAGGGATGAAAGGAAGAAAACATGGAGAGGCAATCATTTTGCTCAATCTCTAGAGTTTTTTCTTTAAAAACAACAAAATTGAAATCATTTGGCAGAATGTAAATTTCTTTTTCATCTTGATATTGAGTGTACAGTTGGTTATGATATAATTTTTGACACTTTATATATTTTCAAACAATTAATTATATAAATGCATACATAAATGTAAAAGTAGTGGGTAGAATCAGCCTCTGGAATCCTGTGAATTTTATAGTAAGTCTGATTATTACTTTTCACAATAGTATAATTAAAATTGAAACTAATGATCCTTTCTTTGCTATGTTGCACTAGAAAAGAAAAATTGTCTTTATATAAACAAGGAGATTATTTAGAAAACTGTAGTGTGGATGCCATTAGCGAAACAGCAAACTATTCCTGGTATTTGGAATTTGGAGGCACAGAGGATTTTCTCAGCACAATCTGGGATTCATTCCTGACGTGTTATATTAAGAGACACTCTAGGGTGTATCTGTAAATATCACTTAGCACGTACGTGTGGCTTGGCTCGCAATGAGTATGTTTTAACTATTCTGAATGAGTGCAATGTTGAATTAACCAAACCCTTCCCAAGACAGTCTTTTGGAAGGGGAAGCAGAGAAACGCAGCCTCAGGGACTGTGGATCCCGGGCCGCGATCAGGGCTGTGTGGGTCACCCTGACACTCCATCTGTAGCGGTCATCAGGGTGGCAGCAGGCAGGGCCCCCGGGCTCCGTCATGACCCATGGAGCCTGTGTGCAAGTTCAGCCTCTCTGGAGCTTCAGACTTCCTGGAAAGATCTCTGTCGGGATGCAAACCACAAGTGCTTTCTAGTGCTTCATGCATCTGTTTTCCGCGGAGAATGTACGCATGGTTGCAGCCCTTCCCCACACTGCAGATATTTCACTTTGTATGCACATTACATGTAATAAATTACGACCGCATTATATTATACACAACACATGTGTTCATTTCGTATGTAGTCCATTGCCCTGAGGTCCTCAATATAATGAAGTAGAATAGGATGAATCACCCAGAGTTCTCCCTCTGCATTCAAGTGGGCAGTGTCCATTGGAAATCCATCCCTCTGGGCATGGTGGCATGCACCTAAAATCCCAGCATTGAGAAAGCTGAGGCAGGAGGATCTCCTCAAGTTCCATGCCGGCCGGGACTGCACAGCTAGACCCTCTCTCAAAAATAAAAATAAAAAGTCATCATAAACAACAAAATCAATTCAAGGCTGATCTCACCTGAGTGTGAGGAGCCATGTGACTCTATCAAGGTGATGCACATGTGGTTCCGTGTGGTGCCACTTTGTAAAGGAAGTGAGTCTTCCACAGGGTCTCGCAGGGCCTGAGAAATGGGCGCCATCACTCTAAGCCAGTCTTGCTTCCAAGAGTAACAAGTTTTTCACACACTCCCAGCAGCAACTTTTCTTTCCCCTTAGGTCTCACAGGTGTGTGTTGCTCTCTCTCTCACGTTGCTGAGATTTGGGGGGAGAGAAGCAAGAACTTGGAGGTGAACAGTGGGCTTCACAGTTGCCTTTGACCCACCTCCCACACTTCCGGGGCCCAGGCAGCCCCTGCTCTGCCTGTCACCCCCGCCGCTCTTCCCTGTCCTCTCTGGTCTCACGCTCCGTCATCTGGGATCCTCTGGTGCTGCCTCGCCACGTCCCCTCCTCTGCTCCAGACTTACGGCGTCAGCAGATTGAAGCAGCAGCAACCTCTGTGGCTTTGGCTGTGTGTTAGAAACAGTGTAAAATGCTTTTGTTGTGGATTAGTTGTTTGAGGTGCGGCTGCCTGGAAGGTCTTTGGGTCAGAATCTGCCACGTTGCCAACGCTGGGTCTTAAGGCAACGTCCTCTCCTCCCCTTCCGCCTCTCCTTCTGCTGTCCTTACCCACCTCTCCTCCCATCTCGCTTCCACCCCTCCGTCGTGCCTTTCTTCTTTCCCCCTCTCCTGGCGTTCTCCCCTTTCCTCTTTCCTCTCCTTTCCATCTTGCTGTCCTCCTGGCTCCTTCCCTTTGTTCCATCTACTGAAAGAGTTACATGAAGGCAGACAATTTAGCACCTTTTCCTGGACAGAGTGGGCCCCATGGAGATGGCTGCCCTTGGAATTATGGGTGCAGTAGCCACCCGGTGGTGGCTGGGGGAGTAGTTCTAGTGACTGCACATGTGTCTAGCAGACCCAAGCCCTTTGCCTTCCCGTTAGTTTCCTACTCATGGCTTTCGGAAAGGTCATATGGAAATTAAATCCATGTCCTCACTTTTGCTTTTACAAAGTATTTGCAGTGATTTGTTTTCATTCTCCTTTAGAATTCTATACCAATAGAAAAAACTAGTACAGCCTTGCAGATCACTTGGTTTATTTTTTTTATTTTATAAATGTAGAGATTGTTGCAAATTTCTATGAATTTCTTTTTAAAATAATCTATGAAATCACAGTGTCTGGGACCAGTGTGCCTGTGTCTCACTGGGGCCACGTGTCACCATATTAAATGGAGCTTTCTAGACCACTTTGAAATCTTGAAATAAGAGCTATAGCCCTAATGTAAAACCATTTCTCTCTGAAACAAGAAATAGCACAACTGTGATGGAATCCCTATCACTAGAGTGGTGCTTTAAGTCATTTTACAGTGGATTAACACTGAACCTACATTCTCTGCAATTCCTTTTTGAGTGTTAAGAACTGACCTTAATTTTGACTAGGTACTTCATTAATATTCATTTGTATATAATTGCCTTAATTTCAGTGATAATGACTCCAGCTACCAACTGTTTGATTGATAGCTCTTGCATCTTCTCTGGGAAGGAGCTAAGATATAAAAATCACACCATTCATGCATGCCTGGTATTTTTAGCTGCCTTTAATTACTAACCAGCTAAATAAGCATGCAAACCATGCTGTGATTGATAGGATCTCTTGGTTGAAGTGATTTTTTTTTTCCCTCAGAATTTGGAAGAGGCTCGAATCAATTGGATACTAAAAATAACCATGGAGAGCTGAATCTTCCCAAATCAGGGTGCTCTTGAATAAAAGCATCTCATGGGAAGGAGGGATTAACCTGCAGTCTTTAAGATAGTCTGAATGGAGAAAGAAAGAACAGAAAACTCACACTGGGTGGGACCAGCATGAAAAAATCCCCGTGACATCCAGATCTTTATTTACTGAAGACACGCTAAGCAGCGCCGTCTCGGAAACGAAAGGAGATGGGACCTCAGATTGATGGGGTAAGAAAAGAACATGGCGGAGACACAAAATATGCAACTGAGCCTGTGATTAACGGTTGGGAAATCTCATTTCAGCTCAAAACCATGTCTACCCGGAAGGACAGCGTTTCTCACATTAGAACTCAGGCCAAGTGTGCAAAACTGTGAGGAAAAGCATTGGACATCATGGAAACCTCCTGTGTGAAGACAAAAATGTTTTAAAACAAAGTATATGATAATAGCAGTAGTAATGTCATAGTAGTTATTATTATAAAGCAGGAACCAAAAACGAAACACATGATCCTTCTAGACAAAGCTGCATTGATCAAGAATCTATACCTGGGAAGTGTTCCCAGACCCTTTTGTAGTTAATAGTAAACAATATTATCCTGGAAAATAATGGTATTAGAATGTGGCACCTTGTGAAAATATTTTCACTATTTCAAATCCCTAGCATTTAATAGACTGAGAAATCTACTTTGGGGAGCTCCTGTGTCATTGCATGCATTCTCTTCACTGTATGGCTCTGCTGTTACTGAAGAGATCTCTGTCTTTTTGTCTTTGCTAAAGTTGAAGATCCAGTGTTATATCCAGTTTCAAAATCTCTACAACAATCTTTACACTTGAATATTCTATTCTACATTTATTTAAAACTTTGGTCCATGTAGTTAAGTGTTAAGAGAAAAGTAATCTGATTTTAAATTTCCACTCCAGTTGTTCTTTCCTCTTTAAACATTTCTGGACTTTTAAAGAAAATGTTTCATAATACCTGAGTAAATTTAGATGATATAAAAAATGAGGCAAAGAGAAAAGATTGAGATGTTTATTTTTTCTGGGTGGATCACCCAGGTAATGTTAGAAAAGAGAAACAGCAGGAAGATGCATCTGATGTACTGAGGCTCCTATCTTTGTTTGTATTTCCCAGTTGGGTTGTCATGTAGGCTGAGGGTGTCTTTTAGCTTCGGGGAGTTTGGTAAAGGATGGCGAGCGAGCGCAGTGGCTTAGGTGCAAAGTATCATTGTTCTTCCAGAAATGAGCACGTACTGTCTTCCTTCTGGCACTGTCGAAATTGGGTGATATGCTGTCTTTTCCTTTAGCCTCAGAGAAGCAGGAAGATGTAGGGATATGTATGCGTATGCAGATATGGACACGGACAGATAAACATATACAGCTAGATCATAGACAGGTAATGACGGATACGGAGCAAGACACACACATAACAAAAGCCAAACAACAGCAGCAGGAACGCTGTCTTCCTGGTGATCTGTAAATATGGCTTCCAAGGCTCATTTTAGGGAGACCAGCCAAGGTGGCAGACCCAGCTCTGCTCATTTTGTATGTGGGACGGAGGATTTGCCTGGAGACCTCCTAGGAACAGTTTGTTTGTCACTTTCCCTTATTCCTTGCTCCTTCCCCTCAGTTCCCTTCTTTTACGAGTGGGTGGAGCCCCGTTCTCTCCTTTCTCTCTAGCATATATTGGAAAACAAACAAAAACAAAAACAAAGCTGCGAGACACTGCACTTGAGAGTCTGAGGCCATGTGCGAGGGAGGGAAGCTGCGATCATGTTGGCATATGGAGGAGTGTGAGTCGCTGACGCATCTGGCTGCTTTTATTTGGATTGTTCCTTCTGTTCTGAAAAGCCTCACTGGGCTGTGAGTATCTGACGGGACCTTTGTGCCGTGGCACCGGAGCAGGATCATGGCATGTGTGAGGGACAAATGAATACGGAGAACTGCATCCTGTGGCCAGAGATTTTAGTCGACATTAGCTCAGAGGTGGCTAAGTCAGGAACCAGAGCTCTGTGCTAAAGCATGCTTTCCAGAGGAGGGTTCCCGTGTTGAGTCTCATGTGTACATACCACAGCCCCTAGCCCCCAGCATCTGCCCCTTCACAGGTCCCCAGTGGGTCTGTCCAGCCTGTGACTCGCAGCAGTAGGGAGGATAGGAAACCTGGGCTCTACTCATAAGATATTTGCTGCTCTGAGAGAAAGTACAACAGGTCACAGGGGAAGGAAGTGTTCACTCACCAGTGTGGAATAAATGAAGGGATAAACTTAACTTCTTTGTTAAGCAAAGAAAAGCAGGAATGGTGCAAGGGAGGAAATCACAGGAGCCATCGCAGGGGCCAGACTCCATGCCAAATTCTTGCATCGTTTCATTTAGTATGCAAAACAAACCAATTGAAGTGGTTTTATTACTCTCTTTTTACATAGGAAAAAACGAGGCTTAAAAATTGAGTACGCATGGTTGAGTCATACTCTTGGGTAGCGGGAGAGCCCGGATGTTAGAGCACAGTTTTGCGATGCCAGCTACAGCTCTGTATCCTCTGCACAGACTGCCTGAGCACCCTCAGTCTCTCTTTCTCTTATTCTGAAGTTCTTTCCCTCCATCTGGGTATGTTAAGGTTCTTTCTATCCTCAGATCTGGTGCAACTATGACATCAACTGTGTAGTTGCTCATCACGCACAAACTCTGCCACATACACGCATGGTCCCTGTTGTCGCACAGCACCACTAATCTCACTCTGCCTGGCCAGATGCCAGGCTCTGGTCTTCCCTCTCACAGAAGACCCCAACTTCCCCAAGAAACCAGTTTTGACCCCTCTTTGCCTCCAACTCTCTACTACTAAGTTATCCTAAGAATATTTTTCATTGAATCAAGACAAGGAATCTTTAGCAATTTTTATTGTTTAAATTATTTGCTTATTAGATTTGTACATTTGGATGTCTATATTCCCTTGTTCTAAGTGTAGATTACAAAACCACCCCAACTGGTCTATGTTCATACATTTGCAGCAGTCCAGAGAGAATATGGAGATAATCACTTTAGGAGCCCTATGTTTATGAAGCTCATGAGTTGCCTGTGTCTGCTGGTGCTACGAGATGGAAAACAGAACAACCAGCCTGCAGGTGCAGTTAAGTGCTGCTCTGAACGAACAGATAGTTGTTGCAAGAGCTTCACCTCATGGAAGCACAGGTGATAGATGGCTGCACTAAACGGGAGTTATCCCTTTGCTCTCAGTCTGCTACACTTCCATTCAGTAATAGTACTCAGTCACTGCTCTCGGAGTGCAAGGAAGACAAACAGGGACTTCGTGTGGTAAAAGAGGGTCATCTTGCTTTCAGGTTTGGGTCTTTCCTCCTCATCTGTTGATCTCAGTTAGAGTGGATAATACATTATCTCCCTCTCCCCACAGGAAATACTGACTCAGACATCGTCTTACCACTCCAAAAACTACAGCTGAAACCTACTACTGTTTGTTACGTACACTGTGTACCTTTCCTGAGTAGAAGCACTTGCAGAGCAGACACTGCCACTTAGGGAGAGCAGTGGAAGGGGTTTTGGGTGACCATTGTGTCTGCTCACTCACAGCCTGGTCTGCATGTAGCCTGAGGCTGAGTGCACGTGATCAGCTGAGAAGCAGGTGTCTTCATCAAGGGAGAGATGTACGGAGTAATTCCATATGGTACATTACAATACAAGCACAGTTGCACTGAGGATAGGCTGATATGGATACAGAAAAATGTAGCTCTCAGAACAGTTGACTAGCTCCAGAAACAAAGACGTGTTCATCTCCTGTGTCCCAAACTCCTAAGATGCTTCTCACTTCTACAACCTGAGATGTTGGTTCTATCCTACCAAGCACAGCATGCTTTCTGGATTCTTCACTCCATATACAATGGCGCTTTGCATTCTCTTCATAGAACTTTGCCTGTTACAGAGTTAGTCATCTCTCTCCTAACTTCTATTATTCTTCATTTTCTCTCAGTTTCCATTTAGGATTCTAATTATTTGCATGTGCAGCTTAGCTTCTTTTGCAAACAGGAAGAGAAGGATCTATGATAAACCAGCTTGGTTATCTGTCGTAATTGCATTGCATATGTTGTAAGGAAGGAAGAAAATATGAAAAATAAAAGAAAGAAGAGAAGGCAAAAGTGAACACAAGGGATAAGGGAAAAGAAATAAGAGAAAAGAGAGCAAAGAAGAAATAGAAAAGACAGATGACCGCATTAACCCCAAGCTGGCTGCCTGCAGGAGTAAGAGAAGAGGGTCCTGTGCACTCAGCAGCCCTAGGTTCTCACTCTAGTGTTAAATTCACAGCTGTGTGACCTTGGAGCCTCTTTGAAAGCCAGTTTCTTTCAAGAAAAATGGGCTTAAGACAGGAATTAAGATGTATTACGTACATGTACCCACTCACAGTAAGGCTTGTAAACATTATGTACTATTCTCATGTACTAATAAATTTAAAAAAAGAAAAAAATGGGTTTAATGAACCCTGGGTTGTGGGGTAATCTAAAAATTATAAGACTCTACTACAGTCTGAAGCACCCAAGACCCACGATCAATAGGCAACTATAACACGATGTGTCCAAAGCCCCGCTCAGTAAGTCCGTTTCATACCAAACCACCTAATGGATCTCCCTCGCTCTCCCCAGGCACAGTGCTTAGCCCAAGGGGATTTTAGTCTTATTACTGAGGGACCAAGACCACACAGACTTGGGTTACAATGTACAGGACAGATGAATATGTCTGACCATGTGCAGACACGCCTTCACTTTGTTATGTTGTTACATTTGGAACTTGGACTCTGACAGGCTTTTCCATCCAGGAAGGAGGGTGCCAGTGGTTGTTCAGACGGAGGTAATTCCACAGAATTAAGTGACTTTTGAAAGGGTAAGATTTACCTCCTTCTTAAAAGAAGAGTGATTCACTCATCTGTTTAACCTGTACTGCTTTGCCTGTTAATGTGCTTCTCCAAAGAAACAAAACATGTTATTTTTAAAAGTGGCTGTGTCAGGACACATTTGGTGGCAAATAGCAAAATCTCCACTCTACTTGGCTTCCACAAGAACAGACATGATCTCAGATGATGAGTCCAGAGGCAGCATGGCTGTGTACATGGCGCTCACGGACTGGACTGTCTCTGTGCCACCCTGCCCCGTGGTATGGGCTTCCCTCCCGGAGAATGGGGACCACAGGCTTTCCAGACACCATATCTGGTCCTAATGGCCCAGGAAGGGCGGCTCGTGCGCCTGCCTCCCCCGGCTTCTGGGAGGGCCTCTGTGAAGACTTCCTGTCAAGTCCCATGGGCCAGGGCCTCGTCCAGCGCCCTCTCCCTGCGCTCTGGCCACAGCGTGCGGCGCACGATCGGCCTGGACCTGTCGGGACACACTAGTGGTGTTTGCTGTGAGAGGTAGAGCTGGACGCATGAAGCAAAGAGGTTTTTATTGGAAAGAACCAAGAGGTCTTGGGCAGGTGACCATGAGGATGGCCATGTGGGTTTCTGACTATGAAAGTGACTTCTGTGTCTCTGAAATGGGAATCATTGTCCTTCAATTGCAGAATGGGAAAGGTAGTGCGGAATTATTAACCTCTTTTTAGGGCCTAAGCAAATGTAAGGTGGTGTGGATTTTCTAAGGGAACATCAGACACCTCTTGTTGCACGTTCTCTTCTACTTGACAAATAATGTTGGGCCAGGCCCCTCACTTGAACTAGTAGATGTGTACAAATGGGAAGAATTGTTTCTAAAACAAAAGTAATTCAGCAATGTTTCAATGTCTAGATGTGCTTAAAATGTATTTTCATGACAATTTTGAACTATGGATGACTTTAGGGATTTTTACCTCGTTAGCCTGGAAAGGCCAGGTGGAAGATCTGCAGAGACATGACATGTTGTCTTATTTGCTTTCCTCTAACTTTTGTTTTTGCACTTGCCCGCACTTGTCTGTCCTGTGTCTTACTTCACAGGACTCTCAGTCATTTTCTGTCAGTGGCTAAATAGCTATGCTCTCCAAACTCATAAGGTGAAGAGTGATGGAGTTTGGAGACAAGACCCCTTTAGACTTTGTCAGGTGGAGCGAGGTCTTGCTCTGATGTGATTCACATCCTCGTGCCAAGGGACAAAGGCAGCTTGGTGTGTCCTGCAGCAGGAGCTGGGCTGGGCCCGGGGAGACACCATGACAAAGGGCTCGTTTACAAGATGAGGGGACATCTCTATTAGAGAACACACTGCTGGTACTTTGATTATGGACTTCTATCCTCCAGAACTGTGGGAAGTTTTTATCTGTAATTTTAGACACTCTGTTATGTACTCTACGGTGGTCCAAGCAGACTCGTGCAGCCCATGGGGAGCATTTTTGTGTGGTTATTGCGACTGTCTCCATGGATCACACAGCCACAGCAATCGGAGCTCCCGCAGGTCTGAGCACGCTCCTGCCCAGGGCTGTGGTCTGGGAGCAGGAGAAGGAGCACTGGAGACGGTGGGAAATCGTGCACAGGGTGCAGGGCTGCTGAGCAGTCAAGACCATGACCGAAGCCGGCTCTTGCACCTCGCTCTCTGCATCGCCTGTTTTCTGACTGATTCTCCTTTGATCTGTCGAATATGTGAGCTTCCTGAGATCCTCTCACAGAGCCAGCCAGATTTTATTTGTGAGCTTACCAACAGGAGTGCTTTCTGAGGTGACTCTCTTCGTGAATAAGAAGGTGGGACATTTAGAATCAAGAATTGGACCAGATCCAAACCATTTCCTGTCTCACATTCCCAGAGCTCACAGGTAGGTGTCTGGAGGGAAAGACATAGCTACTGTATCTTGGATCAAAAAAGTTCATGATGCTGTACTTACTATGGGAAAATGTTATAGGAAAGATAATGAGCCCCATTTATTTTATAATAAGCAGCTATATTCAGAAATATGTTCTTGGTAGAAGAGACAAATGTATCTTCTAGAGGAAGTGGGGAGCTCATGGGCTTTGCAAGGGGAGCAGCATTTTGGCTGCTACTGTCCCCCGCGTGCATTCTTGAGTGTGTACATAGAGGTCTTTGTATATATCATGCTCTGCAGGTATGTTTCTGAAATATAAATAACTAGAAATGTTCTCAGTTTTTTCTTCAGAACTGTATATTTGTTATAGTGATAACTATTAACAGGTATATCATTGTCAGAGTCTATACATTAGCATTCATTTGATTATTATTTTATTATTTTCTGCCTACCATGATTAAATATTTTATTCTTCAAAATCAAACAAACAAAAACCTTTGCAAAGATCAAAAAGGAAAAGTCTCTAGCATGTGAAAATCCACTCAGGAAAGATGCTACAGGCAGGAGACTTCCTGTTGCACGCACTCGCCATGGCAGCCTGGGAAGGTTTCATTCATTCCATTTGCCCACGTGCTGGTGTTCATGGTAGACGCAGCCGCCCTCTGGGACGGGGCTGGTCCTGAGCCAGCAGTGCCGGCTCACTGCTGATGGTGCATGAGATTCCAGTTTGAGAGGCTAAGACGAGTGGGATGATAGCAGGAAAGATATATATATATTTTAGGTTTTTTTGAGACAGGGTCTCGCTTTGTGGTTCAGGCTGGCCCTGAGCTCAGCCTCCAACTCACATCACAGCAGTCCTCCTGCCTCTGCCTCCCGAGTGCTGGGATTACAGGGTGAGCCACCACGCCCGGCACTGTGGTATGTGATACTGGTTGCTGCTGGGCGTGAGTCTCCACATCCAGTATAGTATGTGGTTACCGAGGATTGAACCCGGGTCCTTGCGCTTGCAAGACAGTCGCCGGGACCACTGAGCTAAATCCCCGGCCCGATAGCAGGAAAGATTTAAAGAGGAAACACTTTGGAGAATGGCAAAAGAGGAAAGCATGGCCTCTGGGGAGAGCAGTGTGACAACAGGGAGGCCACAGACAGGCTGGTATTCGGCAGGGAGCAGCATGGGCTGAGGTGGGCAGGAGGGGGAGAGGAGGGAACGAAAGGTCAGGGAATTGGGACTAGAGTAATTTGGGGAAATGGGCGCAGAAGGGTCACAGGAAGTGTACTGTCCAGATGAAAATGTGGACTTGATATCTGATGAGTGGAAGCTCGTGTAGATTAGGAGAGGTGTGGGTAGCACCATGTGAAAGTAACAAGGACATAAGTCCTACTTCTTCAGAAAATCCTAGGGCTTCCAGGGGCAGGGGCCTGCCGTAGACAGCCTACGGAGCCCATGTCTGCAGCATTAGCATGGAGTGCTGGGCTCGCGTTAGCTCAGGGCTCTTTTGTGTCTATGAAAGGCAACAGCTCTCAAGTTCCGCAGCCACAGTGTCTTTGAGCTGTGATGTGACTCCAGCCTGGGGATATGGCCGGGGGATTTCATCTGAGAAACAGTTAGGAGGTATCTATGCTTCCGAGCCATCTTGGACCTAGCCAAGCGTTCAGTCTCATGCAAGGCCAGGCCAGTAACCATGTGTGTGGGCCCCTCAGACAGCAGGCATTCATCAGCCAGGTGCGTTCTGAGACACAGACCTCCCCGAGCAGGAGGGGGCTGTGATTCCAGGAGCAGTCATCCTATTTTGGGAACCCATTTTCATCCAGGTGCAGCAGGGTGGTCCTGATGACTTAGTGCTCTCTGTGGAGCCCAAGGCACACAAGGCAGAATTCAGACTCTCCTTGGTTTCCCTGCCTGCTTGTGCCTAAAGGCAGGAACTGCTCCAAGGACACCCCGTGCTTGCCGCCTCTCTTCACCTGTCCTCCATCCCCATGCAGCAGTGATGCTGAGCTGGTTTCCAGCACGCCATAACCGTAAGGTAGATGGCCTTCGTAAAGATGTCCTTCACAGCTTTCCCCGAAAAGATCTTACTCCATCTGCTATGTCCTGGTGGTCTCATAGGGAGGGACTTAAGAATCATTTACCCAGGTTCACGAAGCTGAGGAGGGTTCATTCATCCTCTTTGACTATTCCTTCCCTCAAGGGTCTTTGTGCAGTGAGTCCAGGGAGCCAGGGCCCCACAGAAAAGCCTGGATGAGAAGAGCACCCGTGAGAACAAAGAAGCAGCTCATGCGAGTGGCAGAAATCCATAAAACTAAGCGGCCTTCTTTTGCCGGAAAATACTAATGTTTAGGCATCAAATGACACATGCAAAGTGCTCACTGCTCACTCATGCCTGACTGCTGTTGCACCAGGCTCCCAGCTCAAGGTTGCTCTCTGGAAGAGGAGAGTCTGAGGGGCTCAGCCACATCTCCTTAGCTTCTGAAGCACCTTTGGGTGGCAGAACCATGTTTCTTGCAGCTAGTTCCTGGGGCACAAATCAAACTGAGCATAGGAGAGGACTGTGACCCATGAAGGCCCTCTCACGGCCCCAGCGTCTGAAAGAAAATCCACTTCACCTGATGCAGTAACAGAGCCTGCATCTTGCTGGTGTCTCACCACTGAAGCATGCTGGCTGCTCATGCCGACTGCTGGGCACAGATATAAATAGAGGGCTGCTCCTTTCTCTCTCCTGGTGGTTTCACTGCAGTTAAGAGGGATGTCTCCAGCTCGGTGTCCTGAACTGAGTTCTTCACTTTCCAAATTCTGGGATGCTGCTGTGCTACACTGCTCTGGAGTTGCTGCTTACAAATCTGCCTCCTCCTTGTGAGCACAGACTATGTTCCCTATTCCTGTACATCTGTCACCATGCACAGGTCACGGCAGGCACGGGGGGACTTAACACAGGACTCCATTCCATTGCTAAGGAGAAATGGACTTTGAATTAGGCCTCTTCAATATTTTGCTTGTTCTTCAACCCTGTGCAGAGAATGGCAATAGTGAGTTAAAAATCTAGCTGGCAACAATATCCACCCAGATCAATAATAGTATTCCCAAATGCTTGATCTTCCCATTCTATGAATATCTCCCTGTGTGTGTGTGTGTGTGTGTGTGTTACCCTTGGGTCTTAATACCCATCTGTATTTATATCTGTGCCCATCAGTTTTCTTCATTCATCCTGGCTAGAGAATCCCACACTCCAACACCAGCTCGAAAGGATCATGTGGATGCTTATCTGCCTATCATTTTCCACTTCTCTCCAGTCTAGCAGTCTGCCTTCTGAGGCTTTCTGCATCCCTGTCTAACTTTTCTCCCTTCTCTATAGTAAAATTCAATAGCCCCTTCCCCAAGGGCTGTAGGGCAGTGTACTAACGTGAAGAGGAAAAGGCTTTGGGGTGTAACCTAAAAGCTTTTGAGTATTTCTTCATCTAACAAGCTGAATAACTGAACAGTCACTTAACTTTCTCATCATTTTCATCTTTATATGAAAATAATTTCATTGGATGATTTGCATAGTATTTTATAGATCATATTGTGTAGACCTTTTATTCTATCTTTTTCCACTATCAATATAATTAAGGTGTTTGGATTTCATTGAACTCATTCTAATCTATTGTGGTCAAATATTTTAGTGCTGGAAGTTGCTTTCTTTCAAAATGCTAAAACTAATATGGCCACTACGCCATGACTGCTACTATATTACTGCCTTAACTACAGATTTATTGGATGTTCCACAAAGATACACTGTGGTTATTTGTGCTCCCACATGAACCATTATTCTGTCATAACCTTGAGAATTCAGCAGAGCCAGTTGAGGTGGCCATATGGAAGAGAGGAATTCTGTGCATTCTTTGGACAGTGTTGGCGTCTGTGTTCATATCTAGTGCTTCTTTCTTCTCTAGGCTCCCAGTCTCAAGTAGAATGTTTAAATTGCAGAGTTAAATCCAGCTGAGTCTGACATCTGTTGCAACAAGTCACCAGAGGGACTATATATCTCTCTCTTTCAGAGGAGAAGCCAAGCATGGCGGTTCAATTAAACTAGCACCAAGTCTTGCACTCCAAGGACTAAAAGGCCTAAGGAATGGACGTCAAGGAGAGAGTTATATGCTCCTGTTCACCCTTCTTGGCTAGAAAAAGCATTGTGTTTGTGACCAGAAAATTGAAATGGAATGAGATCCAAGATGGCAGCCATTGCTCCCTTCCCCATTAACCTCCAGGCTGGCCTTCCCGGCAGAGTGGAGGGTGACCGAGATGAATTGCCTCTTGCAACTTGGAATATTACTTCAATAACATAAGAAAGCAATATTAAAAGTCTGTATTTTCCACCAAAAATGCCTAAGATAGCAAAAGTCATTAAGACAGGTTTTTAAACCAGCCAAGCAAAGTAGGTATCTGAAAAAAATAAATAAACACTCCTCGTGTTTCAGGGTAGATGAGAGATGAAATGGTAGAGCTGCTATAATAATTATTGGCTCTCAAATTAATGGTAATAATTACCTTAGCAAATTGCCATGTAACTGTTCAATGAACAAGTTCATAATCTAATCCTACATTTTTAACCAGTTTCTCTCTATTTTTATACGTGAGGATAAAGCTCTTTGCTTTAGAATAATTCTTTCTTTAATCCCTCCTGATCTAAGCCCTTGTTGTGCATAATGAGAGTAAAATGGTTGAAGAAAAGAATTTAATGAATATCAGTCCCGTGTCCTAAACAAAAGGATCCTGACCATATTCTCAGACAGCGCAGGCTCCGCATTATTGTTTAAGAATTAGAAAATTAATTGTGAATTCTGGATCCCATTGAAGACGTCTAAGCTCAGAGAAGGTGGCTGATACATGCACAGCTGTTTCACTTAACTTCTTGTAAAGAGAATTAGGTGACCTTTATTTCCTCCGTCCAAGCTACAATGAATGATCAAACTATGGAGTAGATATTTAGATTTAAAAGCATCACAGCAAAAAGCATCATTATAATAATGACCCTTAACTACTCCTCTCATATTAAACACACTCGCGCCCTCCTTCCTGTCACTCTCCAAAGCAGTTCTAGCATCCTCTTTCGGGACTGTTTTTACAAGATGTGATCAAAAATACAGTGAGTGCTGCCTCCAAATGTCATCCAGCAGAAAATCGGGCTAGAAAAATGACATCATGGTGAGAACTCACCATCTGTTCCCTAGATCTGGAATTGTGTGGCGTTTGGGTCAAAGTGACCAGGCAAAGTAGATACTTTGAACTTACTTGAACCTGCAGGCAGCCGTGCAGCAGAGACAAAGCACTACTCAGGACGGGGGCTACAGAGTTGCTCCGGAGATGGGAAGGCCGAGACAGCCATGCTCCTCAGGAAGAGGCGGGTGCTGGAGGGTGCATGCCAACACATCCTTTACTATGACCAACTTTTAAAAATTTAAACATTTACTGTACTTTTGGTTCACGTCTCCAGCTGGGGATTTCCCTGAGCGGCAGCTGCATAATGCTGCTAATCTCTCTGGAAGCCCTCGTGATCCCTTACATTGTTGTTAGAATTCTTCATTTGGCTTTGATGTAAGGTAGCACTTTCCTAAAAGAGTTGGATTTCTTTTTGAAATTGGTATTTAAAGAAGTTGTAGTTAGATATATTGTTGTTTTAACTATATAACTTTGGGAGATATTTACTTAATTATCTGATCATTTGATAATAGTTACCTTACCAAACAAACTGGGAGCAGTTTGTTCTCAAAGGAAGGTGTCTAAACATATCCTACGTAGTTACAAGGCAGCACGGACAGAAAGACTCATGGTTCAAATCGGCAAGTGCTAAGTGAAATAGCAACAATCTTAACTACGGGAAGAAATTCTGTATCTTTGGTAAGAAAAGGGGAGTCTCATGCTGGGACAAGACCAGAATTCATTGGAGAGTCATTTGTCATGACATAACTGGCAAGTTCATGGAAGAACGCACAGGTAAACACCACCTTGAAGCATAGTCATGAGATCCAAGTTAGGCTTTTCTCAGTTAGGCTGTTTCCAGTGTGACTGACAATAAACAAGCGGAACCTGTTTTCAAAGTGTGAAGGCACCTGGGCGCACCTGAATTGGGTGGGGTGGGCAAGGGCTGCGCAGTTTTAAATGAAGGTATTTAGCAAACCATATTGCACAGTACTTGGGACATGGTCATTTGGTAATCATTTCACACCATAGGCTAATAAATGGCCTAGCCTGGACTTTTTGTGGTTTTTTTTTTTTTTTTTTTTTTTTTTTTTTTTTTTTTTTAATTTATTTAGAGACAGGGTCTCATTCTGTAGCTCAGGCTGGCCTTCAGCTTCCCAAGTGCTGGGATTACAAGCTTGCATCGCTACACCTGGCCAAAAGGCATAGACTTTGAATTAAAGAAGTTACACTTTTGCCACCTTGCTCCGGTGTTGATGGGAACTGGACCACTGGCCATTGTCACTGGTAGAACTGATGCAGTTGTGGTTACAGTGATCAAGTGGACGTCTGTGCAGTGCGGATGGGCTCCTGTGTATGAAATGCATAATAAATTGTTTGGAAAGCGTGAACAGCCAATACCCGAAGGTTATTACTTTGTGGTTTTGTGACTGTAATTTCAGACCCTGGGAGAAATCTGTGGGTTCACGGGGGTCAGGACGGTGTCCCAGGGTCCGAGGAGAAGTGCGGAGATGGGTGGTGCGGGCACACTGCGTGGGAGGACTGTGCATGGCGCAGAGCTGGCTGCACTCTGCAGAGGGGACCAGGAAGTGCAGCGCCCCACAGTCCAGCACTGAGGCATCTTCTTTTCAGTTCCTTGTCCTTGGCCGAGGCTTCTTGATATTTGTCTATAATAGCAGGCTTGGGTTTATTGGTGTATCACTATCCTGATATATGTATATTTTTGCCAAAAATTAGTATCATAGAACCATCTTCAACAAAGACAGCTGTGTCGACTTATAGGGTCATGAATTACAGCTTCATTTACTTAAATTCTTTCTATTCTCTCAAATGTCCATAAAGAGAAGCAGTCCTTCTGACAAATGCCACTTTCCTACATACTCGCTGCCTAACCTTCGAGTTTCAGGCCCTTTAGACAGCTGTAAACTTCTTGTACTGTAATTCTAAACAAGTTTCTTATCTTTTTAACACCAGAGAACCCTCAACTGAAAATTAATTTAGGGAAATTGGAAGTCCTTTTTCTGTGTTCACCTGTTTGTAAATGATAAGGACCATAAACAATAGTTTTAATAATTCGGTCCTTTGCCCAGGAGCAGCGGTTTATGATCCCTGCCACCATCTCATTCGCACACGAGCTGATCCTCCATTCCGAGCCAGCACTCGCTTTCTCCGGTGCAATGCAAGGGCTCCCCCAATTTAATACATGGCTTCCTTCGCAGGGAACGTGAGGACTTGGATATCCGCTGAAGACCTGGGCTAAGAGCATCGCTCTCTCCTCTAGACTGCAAGGGAGAAAATTAAATGAGGGAAAAGTCATGCTTATCCTGATTTCTGAATCAATTGAAGTGCTGTTTTAAAAGATGCCCACTACCCCCCATCATGGGATGGGCATTGCTGGAGGACTGTGAATGACAGCAGACCGAGGAAATAGCAGCAAACTCTGCCCGGGCACATTTAGGTCGAAATGCACTGAACTCGAGGGGTGAGAACAAAGCACAGTGTACTCCTGGGCATTACTGCACCAGGGGCCAAAGGGGGCAAAATTGAGACCCGAATGAACCGAACACACCTTGGCTCCCTACACATCTTCCTTCCAGCCTGGAAGCCTACGGGGGCAGGGTCTGGTCTGAAGTCATTCCAGTCATCATTTCTCCTCTGTCTTCTGCTGCCTTCAGACTTCAGAGTCGCACTGCCTGGGCGGCTGCGGACCTCCCTGGCCTCCTCAATAATGGCCTGGTTGGCCTCTGAAAGACTCTCCTCTTAGTGTTATACGGCCAACACTGAGCTTTTGAGATGAATTTTGTTTTCAATTTAGGAAACATCATAACCTTGGTTGAAATTAGTGTACTTTACAAGGCAAAGGCAAGAGCCAGATTCTGACCAAATACTCCAGACAAAGCCAGAGGCACACTTCAAACAAGGAAGCAGGTATTTTTGCCTGTGGTCCCCTCTAAGATACACATGCATTCAGCTTACCCCTACTTAGAATAGCCATTCCTCAGCTGCTCTGTGAACTTCTCTAAGTCAGAACAATGCATTCAAGATATGTTCTTGTCAATTTAAAATAGTATCTTTTGAACATCAGCGCGATTTAATTTAGCAGAAGAAAGAAGGAAAATATATAATCACCTCACTGTATTCAGAAAAGCTTTTAGCAGAGTTCAACAGCTTTGCATGATAACATTTTTCAAAACACTGAAATAGAAAGGGAGTTCTTTGATCTTATGAAGGGGCCTCTGCCTAAAACAAAGCTAACATCATCTATGACATTTAACAATAAAGTTTTTCCTTCTAATATCAATATCTTCTCTCACTAATTAGGTTCAATACTATATTATTGTACTGGGAGTTCTAGTCAGTGTAGTAAACACTGAAAATAAATAAAACATACACAGAGATAAAGGAGAAATAATATTCTATAGATAAAAACATACAGCTGTCTTCACAGATATTGCCAAACCCTCCAGAAAACCTAGTACTAAGGCATACATTTTTAAATTTTAAGAAGTTTTTATTAGTACATGTTTGCGATATGTAATGATTGGATTCACCTTGGAACTGTATGTGTACAGGACTCATCTTACCTCTTTCCACTTCCCTTCTCTCCTCTCCTCTGCTGTCTTCCCTTTTTCTTTCCTCTTCTGTTTCTTGGTCTCCCTGTAATTTGCGAAAGACCTACCAAGTAACAGCACCACATAAACAACAACACAATAAACTATACTGTTATGTATTACTAATGAACAACTGGAGTGTGACAATATTAAAAGCACAACTTACAATAACACTAAAAGCTGAAATAGCAGTAAATTTAACAAAATACCTGAAGAATCTAAATCTGTAAGGTGAAAACTTCAAAATAAGACAAGAAATCGAAGAAGACAAGCATTGACTATTTCCATGGCTTTAGAGATCACAAATTCCTTCTTGGCCACAAATAACTGAACAAGTAAATGAAGTCCCTTGAATTCTGCATATGTACTATCTCTTCTTTGCAAAGTTTATAAAACTTGATAATACCCAACATGTACTAGACAGTTACTGCACTGTAGGAATTATAGTAATCTGTAAACATACTTTAGTCATTACAATAACTTTAGGAATCACTGTTATCCCCAAATGACAGGCTGATAAACCGAGTTTGAGAGAGAGGATGTGGTTTGCCAAAGCTTACCTAGCGTCAGGACCGAGTGTCAACTGCACGCTTTTGGAGTTTCACATCCCGAGGACGTGTACTGCGCCATGTGCGCGGAGAGTCCGGCGGGTCGGAGAAGGAGCAGGGCATTTTAAGACACAGGCAGAGGAAATAGTTCTGTCTTATTTCTCATCGCAAGGACAAAACATCTGACAGCCACAGTGGAAGGAAGAGAGGCTCATTTGATCTCACCGTTGGTACAGGTTCAGCCCGTAGCCATCTGCCTTTATGGTAGGGTGGCCTGGCAGAGGGGGTGCACCCAGGACAGGGAGAAAACCGCCGGCCTTCCTCTGCTTCCCCTTGTGCCAGTAGCCTGTGGACGCGACGGTGCCTTCCGTATCAGGGGTCCTCATCCCCGGTGAAGCCTTAGCTGCACCAAAAGCCGCGCTGATCCAATGCGTGGGCTGAGCCAGGTGCCGCCGGCCCTCGATCCACTCGCTCCCAAAGCCCCACGGAGCACAGAGGCTCCGCGGAATGTTAGATCCAAGCCATAAGGACTCTTCCGCCCGCGGGGATCCCTGGATTTAAGCTTCACTGGCAGCCTTGCACCCGCAGGCGGACGCGGGGGACTGTCCGCTCCTGCTCTCTGCCTCCTTAGGGCCGGGCCTTCTTATCTGCAGGAAACGTCGCGGTTTGCGCCTGGGTTTCCTACGTGCGACCTCATACTCCCTTCTCATCCAGCACCTGACGCAGTCGTTACCTCCCGTGCTCCAGATCTGTCCTTTCAGACCTGTCGGGCTGAACTGGAGAGTCCTGTCTCCTCGGAAAGGATTCTCAGTGTGGAATCCATCCGGGGCCTGAGGCTGCCCCGGGGATGGGATCATCTGCGGCCAGTCTCACTTTCTCCTTGTCACCCGCCCCAGAACCTCCCAGAGCCGCAGTACTGAATGGTTATACCTGGGGGCGCCTCCGGCTGCTGCATTTGCCATGCTTTCCTTGGCGTTTGCAGTCTTCTCCCGGGTTTGAAAGGCAAAGGGTGCTGTATCTAGAAAAGTGACAAGTGAAGATGCTTATCTGTTTTCTGTGTCTGATGTGATAGCACAAGCCGTATATTTTATACTTAAGACATAAGCCGGTTTCATATAAAAATGCACACAAGTAGAAAGCGTGGACCTACGGAAGCTAGTTGATGGATGCATCCTGGTAGGCAATTAAGAAAGGGGCAAGATAATGCAGGGAAATTATGTATCTCTCATTTTGCACAAGATTCAGTGCGTCTTCCTTCCAATATATCAACTCCTTCTATCCTTGTGCCACATTGGAATTTTCCTTCTTGAAATTTATTGGTGCATGTTGGCTATGTATCATTGCTCTTATTTAATTTCATAGCAAACACAAGTGCTTCCACATTTCCCTCTCAGCTACACCTTGCTGCAAACAACAAATCGAAGAAACATATGCTTCTTCTTGGAAAATAAGGCAAGGAATAAGCATCGTTCCAAAGGGGCAGAGATGTCTATGGATTCTTGTCTCTGGAGCTCACAGCAGGCGCACAGCCCCTGTGGCTTCCAGAGCTAACAGGTGGTCCGCTGCGACTCCTGCCATTGGAGGGTTGCTCAAAAAATGGTTTCTCTAGTTATGCTAATGCACACCAAATTCCCAAGAGGCTGTATATGGCCTGGATATTCAGCTGCCTTTCAACATAGTGTATGCTTGCCTTTTTACATGTCTGATCCAAATCCATTATTGTGCGGGGGTCTCCTGAGACTCAGGTTTCAGAATTGATCCAAATGTTTTTGTTGTGTCTGGAGAAACATTCAGTCACTTCCTCATTACATCGAGGTGGCTGACTGCAGGATGAGCAGCCCCAAGTTCTTTTTCACCTTCCCAAACTATTTCTGACATTCCATGCAAGATAGTTTGAATGTTCACGGTTCCCTGAGGTTTGTATGTTGCAATCCTAGTTCACCATCGAATGACACTGGGAGCTTAAGTAACTAGGTCATGAGGATGGAGCTTTTGTGGACAGAATCCATCACTTCCCACCCACAAGAGGCTCTGAGCGCTGCCTGTCTCTCCCACCAGGTGAGGGGCAGAGCAGAAAGTGTCATGCAGGAACCAGAAAGAGGCCCTCAGTGGACACTAGCTGCCAGTGCCTTGATTTTCAACCTCCCCCTCCCCCATAACAGTGAGAAATATGTGCTGCCTACGCGCTCCCTGGTGCCATGGTGCTGTGGCCGGTACAGCAGCCCGCGTGACTGAGGCAGCGTGGCCGCCCAAAGCTCTGTGCTGTTTTTCAAGGATTCACAACAGCACTTAGCACATTCTTCCAAGAGATTCGAGCACAATAAATAGTACTGTAAAAACCTAATAAACAATATTAAGAGCTGGTATTTATTAAGCATTTATTTTGTATTAAAATTTACATAAACATTTAGTATAGAATATGCTATTAAGTTTAACGCATCCAGCAACCTTGAGTAGTAGGCATAATTAATGATTTCATCACAGTTGAGGAAACTGAGTTTTGCACAAATGAAGTTATTTATGTAAATTGTTTAATCTGTTAAGTAACAGGATTTCAGGTCTTCCTCACTATCCCCCAGTAACTCTTAGTTCCAGAGTGCTAAGTATTGTCTGCCTCAGGGTAGACCTCTGACATTTGGAAGGGCCAGAAGAGATAAGATAGTGAATGCCAAGCTATAGTGGATAAAAGGAAAAAGAAATTGCTTGTTAGCAGAATCTTTGCGTTAGCACGATTTGAACAACTCGGATCTCTGCTGTGGAGGAACACACAAAGGATTCTAATTGTACATAGGCGTAAAAAACCTGTAGTGTGTGTCAGGGAAGGCTTAGGCTATGCTGGCAGGGAAATAGAGTCTTTTCCAACAATTTACCATTAGATCCAAGAGTGATCAAAATATACAGAAAATATTTAAATTTTAAAATTTCTTACAGCATAATACATTGTTATTAATCTACCTCAACATTCTCGCCCTTACTTTGAATACATTAGTCCCTTCATCCTCGCCCTTTCCTGGAGCACTTCCGGAAGTCCTCTCTCACTGGTCTCTACAGAGTGAACGATGCGCTGCTGAGCACCATCCCATAGAGAAACCAGCTGTCAGGACATTTCAGAGTGTCCTCATCCTCTTTGTTCACTGCATCAGTTGAGGGCCCTGAGACGGCTATGAAATCATAGCCAAAGCTGCAAAAAAGAACTTGTGGAACTACTTCAAAAAGTGGCAACAGTATGAAATAAGTATGGGAGAGTACTTGGGGGGTTAATGGTAGTGTGTCTTTTATTGTGATAAACACTTTGAGACCATAATGTTAAGTGAAATAAATCAGATACATTTAAATATCACATGGTTTGTCTTATGTGAAAATCTAATTATGTAAGCTATGAAATAAAGAAAGATAATAGGAAGAGAAAAAATCTATTGTAATTCAGGGTGACTGATGTATCTAAAAAAGCGCTTTGATTTAGTATAATTATCTTATATATGTTTATATTTACTTTTGGTTATTTGGTTGTTAATCTATCTATCTATATAGCTAACTATATAAGGACTTATACATAAATGAATCTGATGCTGGCAAAATAAAAGGGGGGGTGAAAGAAAGCAGGACAAAGTATTACGATGTGCTATGTATGTATTCTGACTTTCTACAGTGATTGTAACATTACATAATACAAACATGTACTAATACAAATTTTTAAAATTTAAGTTTAATTATCATATTTTAAAATTCATGTCACGTATCTGCTCTGAAAAAAGATTCATATCTTTATGAACAATAGTAAAACTTAGTACAGGGAAAATTGTATCCTGTTTCAGTTCAAAAGTTTGTTTCCCTTTGCAATTCATTATGGACCTTCAGCCTTAACGTAGTAGAATTAGAGATGGAGCCTTTAGGTGTCACTGAGCTCTGTAACCTCAGGAAGGGAATTAAGCATCACCCTGTTACCAAAGCCAGAGAAGAATCAGATCCTAAAAGAGAACTGCAGGAAGATATCCTCAGGAAGATACTGACAAATAATGCAGCAGGTCATCAGAAAGATTACACATCATATCTGAGTAAGATTCACTCCAGGCATGCAGGAATGGTTCAACATAGGCAAATCAATAAATGTAATGCACCACAGGAAGAGAACCAAAGGAAAGAACCACATTATATTAATATACTCAGAAAAGAGTTTGATAAAGCGCAACACCCACTCATGATAAAAAACCCATATAAAATTGGAATTGAAGGTCTTTATCTCAATTTGATAAAAGCTATCTTTAATGAAGTAACAGTTAACAGTATACTAAATCATCAGAAACTGAGAGCTTTCACTGTAAAATGAGGAATAAGACAAGAATGCCCTCCATCACCAATCCTGTTCAATATCTTTGTGAAAACATTAACCAGAGAAGTTAGATGTGAGGAAAAGATAAAGGAATGTAGATAGGAAAGGAAATTAAATTGTAATCATTTTCTGATGATATTATACTCTATCTAGAAGACTCCAAAAACTCTACCACCAAAAAAATCCTAAATTTAATGATCAATTGCAGTAGTATAGAAATATAAAAAATCAATACTAAAAAATCAATAGCATTCCTATACATAAATAACAAACTCATTGAGAAGAGAAATTAGGGAAACACTTTTTACAACAGCATCAAGAAAAAGGAATACTTAGGAAGCAATCTCATGAAGAAAATGAAAACTGCATGAAAATTATAGTATTCCAAAAAAGGAGATCAAAGAGTATATCAGAAAATGGAAAGATAACCCTTGTTGTTCAATAGATGAAAATACAATGAATATAATCATACTTCCAAAATTGTTTTACAGATTTGAGGTAACGCCAATTAAAATGCTAGTAGCATATCCTACACAACCAGACAAAACAGTCCTAAAACTCTTATGAAATCAGAACAATCAAGAATAGCAAGAGGAATTTTAAATAACAAAAGAAAGGCAGGGAACATGACAATACCTGACTTCAAGTTATAGTACAAAGCTACCGCCATGATGAAAACATCCAAAAGCCAAACCAAAATGAAAAAAAGGAGCACAAAACGCAGGATCGGGGAACACAACAGAAGATCCAGGAACAACTCTGAGCACATTCGGCCACTCATCTTAGACACAGGGTTGAACACTTTCCCTGGAAGAAAGATAGCTTTTTTTAATAAATGGTGCTTAGAAAACTCTTTGCACATGTGGAAATTTGAACCTAGACCTATAACTTTCACCATGCACTAAACTAAAACAAAATCAATCAAAAATCTAAATATGAAAAGATATACTTCATCTGTTGGAAGATAAAACTGTTGAAGACAGAAGTATAAACTTATCTTTCAAGACTTTATAAACAAAATCTCAATCACCCTGAAAATATTACCATAAAATCAACAACTGGGGTCACATCAAATTAAAAAGCTTTTTCACAGCAAAAGAAACTACCAACAGAATGAAGAGACAATGTACAGAAGAGGAAAAAAGTTTTACTAGCTACACTTCAGACAAAGAACTCATATCTAGAATATATAAAGAACTCAAAAATTAAATTTAAAGATCTAAACCAAAAATGGGCATCTGAAATAGACACTTCTCAAATGAAGAAGTACAGACAGTAAATATACATATGAAAAGATGTTCGACATCACTGGTCATCTGATTGAAGCAGCAATTAGATTTCTTCTCATTCCAAAATATCTATCATCAAGAAACAACCAGTAACAAATGCTTATGAGGCTGTGAGGAAAGGAACACTTCTCCATTTTTAGTGGGAGTATAAATTGGTACATTCATTGTGGAATTCAGTATGGAGATTCCTCAAAAAGCCAACTCTAGAGCTTCCACCTGACCAGCTGTTCCCCTTCTAGATCTCTTCCAGAAAGAATTAAATGCATCATCCTATAGTGATATGTGCATGCCTGTGTATATAGCAGCAAAATTTATAAAGCTGAATCTTGGAAACAGCCCACATGTTCATCAATAGCTGAATGGATGAAGAAGATGTGGTAAATATAAACCATAGAATACTACTCTGCCATATGGGACAAACGAGCCATTTTTAGGCTAATGGATGCACCTCAACACCATGATTTAAAGTGAAATAAATCAGATCTATAAATACAAAGATCACATTCTTTGTGTGTGAAACCCAAGGAATGAGTAAGGAGCAAAATGGAGAAGAGATATTAGGAAGTGGGGATAACATGTTCAACTGGGAGAGAAAATGAGGGAGGGGAAAGGAAAGGAGAAGAAGAGGAAAAAAAGAAGATATGGGAAAAATGGAAACAAAGCTTCTGTAAATTGGAAAGGATAGAAAGGTTGGAGGGAGGAGAGGAAGTGGAGAAGAAAGTAGACTACTATGTACAAGTGCAAATTCCGTATGGTAAATGTGGTCATTGTGTACAGCAAATAAGTGCTAATAGAGACCAAGTGAAATGGTGTCCGTGCCCCAGGCAGGCTCTTTTTGGCCCCTCCTTCTCTCCTCCTCCTGTATATTGCACTTCCCAGCCTTCAGGGGCGTCAGAAAGGATGTCCTGCCCATGAGTTATCCTGCCACGGAGGTTTGCTATAGCACCTGGAGTGTACAAAGGCAAAGGGGAACCTCACTGCCACCCTCCGGGATGATGCTCACAAGAGGGTTTTTCTGGGGAGCCACCTTCTTTGACAAGGTCTCCATAGGTAGTTCAGGCTGACGTCGAACTCACTAGGTATCCCAGGCTGGCCTCCAACTCATGATTCCTCAGCCTCCTGAGCACTGGGGCTAATGTTTGCCACCATGCTCAACATGTTGAAAATATTTGTGTGTATAGCAAACACTGTAGGAGAAACGCTGGCCTTGTGGAGAGGGGCCTACGTGATCCTAGATCTTAGAACAGAGGACTGGGAGGGAAGGAGGTGCCCAGTCCAGGATGCCCAATGGTCCACATCAGTGCAGCGGGGTGTCCTACCACCGACTCACACAGACGGACTTGCTCTGCCCGATGTACGCTGAAGCAGAGGCACAGAGGCTGCTTCACTTGGGGCAGACCACTGCGCTTCTCAGGAAGACCATCCTGGCCCAGGTTAAGTGCAGAGTTCGTTACTCAGCGGCTTTCATCATCTTTGGCTGTCCATAGGACACACATTCCAGTTCCTTTCCTCTGTTGCAAGAAACTTACCCTAATCCCAGTCCCTGTCAGATCTCAGAAGAAAGCTGCCAGGGGAGGCTCAGTCCTGCAAAGCAGTTTTCCGACCATCTTTCGCCCTCAGTGTGTGGCCGGAGGCCCTGGCCTGGGCACTCCTGGTGCCTCGTGGTTCCCTCCCCGCTGCAGCTTCCACTCGCACCTGAGGTCTGCGGTCTGCTGCCGTCCAGGTTGCTCTCTCCAGATCCTGTGAGGAAAGATCTTCACAAGAAAGCAGCATAAAAACAAACAAACAAACAAAAAAGTAAGGAAACAAATTTTATATATATGGGGGGGTGGTAGGGTGGGTGGGGCTATGGGAAAAAAATGAGAATTAAGTTGTGTCTTATACTGGTACAAATCCCCATTATGGAGTGCAATCATGATGTGTATATTTAATGTACCAATAAAGATAATTTAAAAAAAAATAATGATATCACCATATCATTCTACATAGAGAATTCCTATAGTATCTAGATTGAAGTTTAGTGGCAGTCTGAACTTAAATTAATTTAAATCTTCATTGGCTAACACAAACTCTGTTCAAAATGTAGATAGTTTTAAAAATTTCTTGTGTTTTATTTCATTTGTATTGGCACATGTTAGAAGTACACAGTGATCACATTTCTTATAGAAAGTGCACCAGCTGAGATTGTAACAAAAAAGTAAGGAAACAAATTTTATATATATGGGGGGGTGGTAGGGTGGGTGGGGCTATGGGAAAAAATGAGAATTAAGTTGTGTCTTATACTGGTACAAATCCCCATTATGGAGTGCAAGCATGATGTGTATATTTAATGTACCAATAAAGATAATAAAAAAAAAATACAAACAAACAACTGCACAGAAAGGAAGCAGTACATACTCTGACTAGGCCGTGTGACTCCAGCACTGGCTTTCCCACATCCCGGTCATATTCGTCTCTGTTTATGAATCATATCATTCTATTTCCAAAGTGCAGCTGTGATGGAGAGTTGTGCTTTGTTTTCATCGTGTAGCTCTGATTGTTCCCCGTGAGAAACTATGAACTGGGAATCAACAGTTCCTGTCTAGTCAGGTTGGAAAAAATGTTATGAGAAAGTTATGCCCTCCCTCAAGCTCATCTAGCTGGCCAAAGACAGTTTTCCTCCAAGGTTCTCTCCCTGCTGTCCCCTCTCCTGGGCTCCCTGCCACAGCCTGGCCGCCCCCTCCCCGCTGGCCCCTGGCTGTGACCTTGCTCTTCCCAGGACAGGTTAACTAGACCATGTTCTCACTAGATTGTGAAGCTCTTTAGGACCCAGCACTGTGTCCTTTTTCTTTATTGTGAAATAGGCATATTTTATACACATATCATAATCACAGTCAACATTGACGGTTTGTACCAGTATCTGATGTGTCTTGGTTCTTATTTTTCCCACTCCTCTACCTACACTACAGCTCCCACCTCCAGTATACATAAGCTTTGTTTCCATTTTTGTATTACTATCATAATTTTTTTCTTTGTCCTCCTTATTTACCCCTACTCCATTTCCCTTTGAATAGTTTATATTGTCCATTATCTAACATACATTTTAGAACTCATTTACATTTTCATTTTCTCTTGTAAGAGAAAAGATATGGTATTTACATATCTGTGATCTATTTATTTCACTTATAAGTATGTCCTGAAGGTAAAGAAGATGTGATTTTTCTACAGAATGGAGTGCTACTCTGCCACGAAGAATAACTAGTTTGCCATTCATAGTCAGATGGACGTACCTTCAGGACATACGCATAAGTGTCTTTCATTTTCTGATCTATGTTTCTAAGTTCCTTATAAGAGTCACCAGTTAGGTATTGGGGGATGATAAGTGAAAGTAGACCGTTGCAGAATAATCACTCTTACCATTATACGAATCTTGTAAACCAAGGAAAAGTTAATTTAATGTCAGGAGAGAACTAACGTCTACTAAGATGTCTTACTGGATGGCAAATGGGAAGCTACCTCCATGTTCTAAGCTCAAGCTGAAGTCTCCTAAGATTGAGACAATAACTTGGATCCCCTCTTAGTCCTTTACTCAGTTATAATTGCTACCAAGTCAATTGCCAAAACTTTGTATTTTCCACTCTGACAATACTTTACTGTTTTGCAATATCATCTTGAGGCAGACATACGGCCTCGATCTCATGCAGTGGTAACTACCCCACGGTAGCAGGAAGGAAGCATGAACTGTGGCTTTGGAGGTTCCCTCTGTGTTATTAATTCAGGTGCTGGAGGTTGTGACACTTGTCACCTGAAAGATAATTTTCCTCAGATTTAATAATCACAGTTAAGTCTCAGATTTGATTTTAATTTCAGACCTTGATGTCATGAAGTATTAATTATCTCTATTACCTACTGATAATATTCCTGCAAACATGCACATGTTTGATTGGCAGGAATTTTTATTAATTTACAAGGATGAACTCAATTAGGAAAGCTCACCGATTGGCACAGTTCCACTAACACACCTGCAATTCTGAATGGTGAAATCTGAGCTGGGTCAAGTGAGAGGGTCAGGCCGCCGAGCAGGTCGTCACAGCTGGCGGCCTCGTGCAGCCTGAGTGATGCGCAGCTCACCCTCTGATCTACCTGATTTTGCTTTAAAATGAGTGAGGAGAACCTTTGGGACTAATTAAGAGTCTTATAGCAAAGGAATGAGAGAGCTTTTCGCTGTCTCCCTGACTTTCTTTCCCCTCCATTTCCACGCCCAGGGTTGTTCTTGGGGCTGGTGTAGTCTCACCTCATTTAAAGAACTACATTTGTTTCTGTAGCGCTTTAATCACGCTCTGTGAATAAAAGAGCTCCCAAGCCTGAAACTCGATGAATATTAACATTTTGTGTTAAGTGAATTGGGTCCTTCCAGCAATTGCCATCAATCCAGGAAAAACTGCATCAATAAGGCGTTACAACATCTCACAGTGAGGCAGGAGCCCTGGGGTTTGAGGAGCCAACCTCACGTATCCTCCGCTCTGAGTGTCATTTAAAGAAGTAACACAATTTGATTTGGATGAATTTTCTGATTAAATGAACACTGGTGGAACTAGGAAAAGGTGCTTTAGTTTGACCTGCATTCTCCAACACAGAATATAGCAGGGATCAAGGTTTGCTTCTTGCAGGGAAGCATGTTTACAAAGTGACTTTGTAAGGATAGTGCATTGTGATCCCACACCAGCAGGGAAGACTCTATGCCTAGATTTGGACAATAACAACTCAGAGCATGAAAACAAAGAAAGCTGACGCTGCTTTCACTTCCCTGATTCTTCCCAAAGGAAGGCAGTGGAATTGCATGCCCACAGACCAAGCAGTGAAACCTACCTAGTGCTCAGGAAGAATTAAAATTCTGTCATCTACAGGAAATATTCGACTTTGAAGGATTAAAAATGTCCAGCTGGAGAAAAATTCTATCGTGGAGAATCGTGTATCAATTTAGAAAAGTGAATGGTTGTTTGTGATTGTGGGTGAAGGCAAACAATCCATTTTTTCTTTAAATATCTGCCTTCAGAATCACTTTACCCTCTGGTGTGACAAAAGGAACCATATCCTTTCGCACAAAGGTGACAACATAGGCTTTACAGGAGGAGTGCCTGCTGCTAGTCTCTTTCACACAGCTTTGAAAGTACTGGAATGGCAGAGCTGCGGGAAACGGGATCCCTGGACACAGCTGTGCTCCATCCTCACCTTCAGTCTACCTGCTTGTTGTCCTCGTCAGCCACACACTTCTTGCTATGGGTTAGGTGGCTGTGACACTTTCGCAATTCATGTTGGAAGCTAATCCCCAAGAGGATGTTCTGAAGAAGTAGAGGCCGTAGGGCTGCTCAGGTCAGGAAGACTGTGCCCCTCCGTTGGAACTGGCACCTTCTTACCAGAGTTGCACCAGTCAAGGCTGCCTCGGACTTGACAGTGAGCACTCACTCCAACACAGTAGTGTGTCTCCTGGGTGAACAAGGTTGAGAAACATTCAGAGAAGAACCCCAGGCAGAAACCATTCCCAAGGACTTACCGTGCAGAGGTCTCACCTCAGGGTTCTTGTTCTGGCTAAATCAGGACTAAAGTGAGGAGATTCTTTCTGTCTGCAGAGAAAAGAAAGGGAGAAGCAAAGTGGGATATCAGAGAGACTATGTGCATGTTTCCTGCAGGAAGTCTCCGTCCTGTTGCTCTTTTCCTGCCCCACAGAGGTCACGACAGAGGTAGCCCCTCTGACCACCAGGTGGCTTTCCTCAGAGTGGGTTCTCTGCAAATACGACGTCTGAGAAGTAACTATATGCTCAAAAAATAATCCTATGATTATATAAAATGCTGAGTGACTCGTAATTGCATGATTGCTCAGAATCTTTAATGAATCAAATTTGTACAATAATCCAAGAAAGATAATAAATCTCTAGGCTACTGATTACTTGTAATCTTTCCCAAAGCATGTTTGGAGCTGTCTCGATGGTAGAGTGGTCTCGGTGTCATTCCTACAACATCTAGCGATGGTTTTGTCTTTGGTTCGCATAAATGTAAAATATTTAAAATATATTTTTTTTCATTTCATGTTTTATACTTCCATAATATAGATGAATGCCATGGCGAGTTCTTAAAATCACAGACCTCATTCTTGTCCTTGGAAAGCTAGTGATATTCCAAAGGAGCAAATTGTACAGACAAAAGGAGAATTCAATGGGTAATTAGGACTTTGTTTCACAGACTGGTATAAGCAATGTAACTGGCAAACAGGAAGCTATGAACTCTGTAAAAAGAACAGACTTTACAAACTGCCATGGGTCAGTTATAAGTTCATCAAGTTTCCGTGTGTGTGGCTCTCTCCTATCCCCTCTCCTCGGAACTGAAGCATCCCAGCTAGTTCCCAGCTCCTCAGTCACCATAGTTTTCAGATATGCTCCCCTGTGTGACCTTGGAACACTTCACCAGTACTTGAAAAATAAAATCTGGCTCCACGTTTTGAATGTATCTTTGCTTCTCAATTTCAGATTGACAATATCCCATCCTAGTCCGCATCTGACACAAAACGGACATATCTGACAGGTATGAATGACGTGCCTGACAGAAATGAATGTAGGCTGTGTGAGCAATTTTAAGCTTTGCAATAACTATGTTAGAAAATAAATAGGTTGGATAATTTTAACAATATGTGATGTTTCACAAAATACTCAGAGTGTTATCATCTCAACATGTAATTACCTGAAATAGTCAACACGGTATTTTGCACTTTCTATTTGTCGGAAGTCTTAGAAACCCTCCGCACTTTCGGCACGGCTCCGTGGGGCCGCCGTCTTTCAGGCACTCAGTAGACGTGTGCTGGCGCCCTGGACGGCAGAATTGTAGAACAGTGTTTGCCAGAGCTACCTCCTGGACTAGACGTGTTGGAAGTATCTGAGGAGATTTTAGTATTAAAAATGCTTGGTCTCTCTGTCCACTGAATCAGCGATTTGGGACTGGCCCAGCAGTGTGAGAGGGTGCAGCTCCTCCTGGGCGTGATCGTTTTTGAAAACTGAAAACCACTGCGCTAGAAATTCTGGAAGCCTCGTCAGAGGTCCCCGGGGAGGACTTTCCACAGGAGAGTCGTCTCTATACATGAGGTGTCGGTAGGATGTTTTACAAAAACAAATGAATGACAAAGATTTTATAATTTAAATAAAAACAAATGGAATTGATAATGTTTTTTTTTAATTTTAATCTTCGTGCACTTACACTTTTTCAGCGTTCATGTTTACAATTTTTAATAAAAGCAAATTCAGCTCAAGTACAAGGAACATTTTATGCCTCTGTAGAAAGTAGGTAAAACCAGACCGGGCAAGACCCGCATGTACGAAGATGACACTTGGCCATGTACGGACGGAGTGATCGCGCTCCTTCCCCAGGCCGTGGTTTCTTGCTCTCTGCCTGACACCAGCTCCCTCAGAGAGGCAAATTTTCTCCTGAGAAATGCAAATGATTTTGTTTTCTTTGGGCTAATTGCTTATTTTGAATAATATACGCTGTGCATTAGCGATGAGTGCAGGAAGAGTGTGCAGACAGGCCTTGCTTCGGAAGAGCACTGCTGGTGGACGCGCCCGCCGCCCGGCAGAAGCCGTGTCAGTGCCACGCTACTGCTGCCGCCACAGCCTCTCTGCTTGGCAATATGCAGCTTCAACCTACCGCCTTGGGTACCAAACGGAATCAGCGGACAGCATGAAAATCCAGCTCATATTTTGTAAATCCTGCTTTAAATTCGTCCAGCACCTAATCGGGCTGCCCTCTCAGGAAGCCATAGAGTCACCCCAGGAACGAGAGAGAACTTGGAGGAGAGAAAGAAGCGCATGCCCGGCCTCGCTGCCAGCCACTCTTAAGGAAGGACACAGGCTTCCGAGATTCGGTCCATGGCCGTAGATGGGGTCACGGGGCTCACAGGTCTCATTTCTAAGTGGAAGAAAAGCACGAGCACCCTGACTGGGCGGCGAGACCACTGCGACTGCATTAGCAGCTTGCCGTGGACCGCGGTTTCTGGCCAGCGGAAGGTTAAATTCATCCTCTTCCAAATTTACTCTCTCTTATTGTTCTCTCTTAATGGGCACGTAGTTGAGGAAACATTATAGAGATGCTGTCCCTAAATTGGAGGGAGAAAAGAGAAGTGCATAAGCGAAGCAGAAGAGAACGAGAAGCTCCGTGAGGACGCCCAGGGCCTGCGTGCGGGGCAGCCGAGCACAGTCCACTGGGATCCCCGCCTCGCGGGGCTGCTGGTGAAGAGCGGTGACCTCAGCGAGCACACGTCAGTCTGCACTAAACACGTGTGCCCATACACCCGCAAAAACAGTAGGAAGTGATGTGCTGAATCACTGTTTGCTAAATAAAATTTCCTTTTTTTCTTTTTCTTGAACAAGATAGAATGATGGAGACTCCTGCTTGGGTTAGTTTCGCTATGGAATTTGCTGACAGACTGTGGACTACTGGATGATTGGCAGGCTCCTTCCTTTGAGTTGAGCACAGCTATTCAACTCTGCATCCAATAAGCCCTGTGATTAAGCTTCATGAATTTTGGGGAAAACGGATTAGAAACCACAGTGGGGAATCTGTGGGTATGACCAAGGTTAAAAGTGCCTAGGAAGTTAGCATGCAAAAGCTTGATGCCACATTCTTCTCTTGGCAAAATCTCATCAACTGTGTGATATTCTAAAGTGGACAGAGCGCCAGCTGGGGGCCGTCTTCCTTTTTGTCTACCTTGTATTTATGTGGAACACGTCACAGAAGCTGTCCTCAAGGATCTGAAGTGGGGTAGGCGCACGTACTTGCCCAAAGCTGCTATATCTCACACCACACACATCTGGATCCACATTCTTCTCATTTGTACAATGTTTAAGATGATCTTGTCAGCAAAACTCCAAAAGATCAAGACTACAGGATAACTTAGCAATAGGAGTGTTTACTGATCTCTCCAGGACACCGTAGCTACTGACAGGATGAACTAATAACAGAAACTGTTTCCATGTGGCTCTGAAATCTGGAAGGCTGGAATCGAGGTGTCAGCATGGCCAATGTCCGGTGAGAACTCACTTCCTAGTCCACGGATGGCTGCCTGGGAACTGTGGCCTCAGGTGACCTTTCCTGTTGCCTGCACCTGGAGGGAAAAATCAGGAACTCTTTGACTTAGATTCTCATAAGGAGAACAGTCCTAATGGTTGTGTATCCCAAGTTTATGATCCTATGGAAACTTGATTACCACTTGCCTCCAAAGACAGAAATATTGCAGGTTTGTGCTTTAACACATGGATTTGGATGGAGAATGCAGTGGTTCAATTTGTAAGAATGCATAACCATATTTTCGAAATGGAACAAGAGCTTATACTAACTGCACCCATAGGGCAAGTAGATTGTACAGTAAGTCGATTCCATAGAGTAACAATCATAAAAATTCATCTTTTGCCTCAGTTTCACAAATGTATGTGATGGAGTCTAACCACATGAAATCTACCTTTTTATCAGAAGTGATTCCCAGAGGAAAAAGCTACACCAAACCACAGGTGGAGGATGAGCCAGACAGGAGTTCACATTGCTATCCCTCCTCTTGGGATTGTATTATTGATCAAATAAGCCTGCTAGGAGAAGCAACATTAAGCCCTAGCAAGTCTGCAAAACTAATCATCAGGGAATGGATTAAAGCCAACACATGAAGATTAAAAGAAAGCATTATCATTCTTAGAGATTCTTGGATAAATTACAAAATTCAATTTAGAGGCAGGCAGAGGCTGATTGTCATATACTTAATGGTTCCTGAACACTCCTCTTTGTGGTAGAGAAGCCTCACTCCGTCTCCAAAGGGACAGAGCGAATTGTGGATTTCAAAATGGGGTTGCCTAGCTCTCGGGCCAAAGCATCCTCTTCAGTAGCTGCCTGGAATAACAAAAGTGATGTGTGTCAGTTACTTGGCGAGGGAAGCAGTGAAGGTCTCTGCAGAAGCCTGACGTAATTTCTTGGGTCTCAGTGCAACAGGACAGAAAGAGTCGTGGCTAGTGATGAGAAAGGACAGATTCTAGAGGAGGTCGCATTTATTTTGAGGGTGCTCACTTTTTGCAAAAAAGCTTAGTTTCAGCATCTGTATTAATATACTGTATAGGCTAAACTCAACAAAGGGGATGTGAAAACAGTACGGTGATTATGTTTACTTGGTGCATTGTATGTTTTGGATTATAGCTTGTTTGTAACTGAAAGCAAACAGTAGCAATGGGATGGACTTTCCTATGTGTGAAACGGATCTTCAACAAGGGAATCACAAAACGTTTACGCTTCTAGACATGAACACTCCCAACTCAGCACAACCCACCTTTCTGATTTCAGTGAAGGAAGAAAGAAAACTTCCATAACATCAATGTACACTTAATTGTTAGAAATAAAATTGCAAACTTTAGTAATACCATAAAAATCTGTGCTGTTATGCAAGAACCTAAAAATTGCATGCTCTCCAAAGGAAAGTCATTATACCACGGGACCCACAAAAGCTTTCTAGACAGAGCTGCATAATCTCATGGTTAAGAGCAGTTACTTCTGGCTGAAAGAAAGTAAAAACAAAGCACAGAAGTGATCATCGTCAGGTGGGGAGGGTGGACGGATTCAAGGGGACTTCGGTGACTCTGCTGTTTTTAGCTCATGGAGTTGGAGAAGCAGGGTGAAAATAATTTGTTTGAGGTGCATACGAATTTAAACTGTCTCCTATTGTTTGAACTGAGCTCCAATTAGCACATTCTTTTACATTCTGTTAAGCAGTTCAATCCTCTGTTTTAAAAAAGCAATTGGATCCTCTTAAAGATGGTCATAATTTAGGAGGAAAACAAAAGAGAAGCAGCATGAATAATTAAATTGTATAATTATGGTGACTTTGTGTCTTGCGAGTTTGGACTGGGCCAAGGGCACCGACGTTTGTTACCAGACCCCCGATTTAGAGTCTGGGTGTGCTGTGTTTTCAGCACTGTGGGTCAAGTGCCATGAGTTCAGATGACATATCGGGTTTTATGTGCACAGAAGAGTGAATGGGCTTCCAGTGTCCATCTGGGGTATTATCTCTGCACTCCCTGGGGTGCTCCTTGGTCCTGGCTTCCCTGGAGCTGACAGCACAGCGACACCACTGTTCAGCATCTCAGAGTCCAGAGGCCAGAGCAGCCCAGGAGTTCAAAGAGCATCATCTGCAGACTGGGGAGCACCTCGCACCTCAGCCAGAGCTGCTCAGCCACACGACATGCTGGTCTGAAAGGGGCTTACGCTGGAGACAGGAGCCTTGAGTCCTGAGATGGCTAAGATGTGAGGTATCAGGTTTGGTCCTGAGCTTGGACTGTACTCTTTTCTCCTTCACAAGGTGACAGCCGACCCTGCTTCACAGTATTATTAGGTTTCAGAGGGAATGCGTATGTCTCTTTTGTTGCTTTGTTTTCTTTCATTTTGTTTTATTTGTCCTGATGACAGTTTCATTGTGTGAGAAATTAAACATCATCGGAAGGAAGAGACTCAGTTCTGCAAAAGTAGGTAGACTGTAGAGTCCTTTCTAACAGGCTTGTTGGATTTTGTATAAGTATATCCCACCCAGTGATTGAAGTATATGTAGAAATTGTTCTGGATCTAAAAGCAATACCTCTGGATGCCCTGTGTGTTCTCTGGTGCTGTCAGTTAAAAGTTAGTGAGTGGCCCTGCAGCTGATGGATGTCTGTCTCTGTGAGGCCTGGGGAAGCCAACAGACTTGGAGAGAGTGTGGGTGACCTTAGGCTTAGGGAACTAGATGGAGTGGTACTTGGCCCTGAGAGGCTTGTGAGAACCAAGTTTATTGATGCTTTAAGATACATGAGCATTTAGCCAAACGAATCATTGATGTTTCATAGTAGAAAATTATCATTGTGTCTAATCATAAGTCAATTTATAATAAGAAATTAGTCCTGTTAATCTGCTCCATTCAGTTGCAGGAGATCTGTGGATAGTCTTCAGGCAGCTGTCTGAGGTTTAGGCAAGGAAGATCCCCTACCTCCAGTGTTTGCTTTTTTCTTAGGAAATAAAGCAGACAGTAATAATCACCCAATTCTAGGACATCATGGGACAGTGTTGGAGTGGTGATTCTCAGGAGGATGGTTTCAAAGTGTATGAGACACTCTGGGCCTTGAAAGCCTGGCCACCCCTGGGCCTCTGGGTCATGAAGACAGCTCCAGAGGCTGCCGGGCCTCTCTTCTCTACACAGAAGGGCCCTAGCCCCTTCTCCCTGCCTCTGTCTTTTTCCCTCTGCCTCCCCTTTCTCCCTTTGTCTCCCTCTTTTGCTAGAGCTCAATAGGCAGGTTCTGAGTCCCAGCCCAGATCACATAAGATCCCTGGATCGTGTCCTTCTGTTCCCCTGCCTGGAAGTGTGCCTCGTTGGGCACTGGAGCTCCCGAGTGTCTCCAGTGCCCGCGTTCCCACCCACAGTGCCTGGACAGCTTTCCCACCATGTGGCAGTCGCTGTTTACTCCACTCTTAAGGAGGCCACGTTGCCTTTCATTGTTTTCATTAGCATTTCTTTACGCGTTAGTGAGTTAGCAGTCTCTTCTGGCACTTGCCAGTCATTTGTTCTCTTCTTTCCTTGACTTGTTGGTATCTTTGTTCTCATGTAAGTTGCTGTAGCAGGATTTAGATTCTAGATTCCTTCTTCAAACTTTCACACATGATATCTATCTTCCACCTCTCTCCATCCTTGCACTTCAATGAATAAAATACTTATGCATGAATGCTTTCACGTTGTATATGGTTTTGACATAGATACATATGTGTCACAGTTATGCTTTCAATATCATGTTGTTACCTCATGAGGTTTTTTTCTCCCATTCATCTAGAATCTACTTTTATATTTGATGCAAGTAAGGTTGTATGATTTCTCACTGTGTTTCTCTACCCTTGTAATAATATGTTCTTCCAGTTTTAGTATTGATTTGGTAAGCATGCTATTTCTGAACTTTTAGTTGCAACCCATTGTTTTATTTTCTTGCTCCTACTTCAATAGTAGAGTATCTTTAATTACTGCCTCATTATAGCAAGTTTGTCTTTTGTTGTTTTGCCTTTTGTTCTTTTTATTTGACAAAATAGTTATAGCTGTTCATTGGTGTTCATTACCATATAAGTATTTTTTGTACTGAGTTTGAAAACTGTTCAGAATTAAACCTCAAAATTTTAATATAACTCTATTGCATTTATAGTGTAGTTTGAGAGGTTTTCTTATTATTTTGAAACATTTGGTATAAAATAAGGATTAATTTTTTCATAGAAAGTTAGTAGAATTTTCTTGTAAAGTTATTTGAATCAAACTCCAAGGCTTTGAAGAAAGTGGCTTTTACCTACTTTTTATCTTTCTAGTGTCTGTAGTCTATTGGTTTACATTTTCCTCTAATTTTGACATAGAAATAAAAATTTGTCTTATCTGATTTTATTTTTAACTGCTTTATGCATTTAATATAGCTACTTTAATTCATTTTTGCTTTTAGTTTGAGAAGTTTTACCCTTTGTAATACATTAAAAACTTTAAATTCACTAAATTTTCTTTAATTAACACAGTAGAGCTGCACATCATTAATGTCTTCCAAAAATCAGTCTGCATAATTTAAATCTTCTGTGCTCATGAATGAAGCATTTTCTTGATGTGGGTCCTTTCTTCTGTATGTTGTTCTGCTACATTTCACCCCATTCTTTGAGCTTTACTCTTAGCTTATTTAAGTACATCTTCCCAAGAACTGCACTTGCATTTAGTATTTGAATTGCATCTCATCAGTTTTACCTTTCACTGATGGGTTTCTGTTTTTCGTGACCTCCTTTATAAATGTCAAGTTATTGATTAGCATGAAATTTTATCTAAAAACATTAATTTTATAAACTATCTTTATTATTTCTACTTTTTATATTTTAGTCATATTTTGTATGACATTGCCTTTTTCCCTTTTCATTTTCTCTCCTCTCTTTCTTTTACACATGCCTCTTCTCTCATTTCTACTTCTTGTTTTATTTCTTGTGATGCTTTGATTTTCCTTTGTAATGCATAATCTACTTTCTAAACATTGGTTGCGAAGTAAATCAGTGAGGGTATTGTGCTCCATTGTTCCTGAGTCTAAGATTCTTTTTTGAAATATTTTTTATTGGTACATTTTATATTCATGTTATGTTCACATCTTACATTGAGAATTAGGGTCTAAACTTCTTGATTTGTCATATATGTTTTACTTATATATGTTATTAATCATAGTTTCCATATGTCTCTTTATTTGGCCTTCATTATCTATTTATTCCTGAGAATAGCATGATAAATCTCCATCAAAATTGATAAATTTCTCCTTTTAGCTTGGTTTTATTTTGAGCCCACTTTATTATAATCATGTATGTTTGTGAGTTTTAATTATAGTCTTTTTTCAGTTTATGACTCTTTACATATCTTGTGATTTTTTTCTGAAATTATATTTTCCATATGTAAAGATTATTTCCTCCATAACATTTCTTTTATTAGATTTTAAAATTTTACTTCTTACTGTATTTTCAAATATTTCAAATGATATATTTTGGATTTTTAAATTTCCATCTGACCTACTGTCTTTTCATATGTGATATTAATCCAATCATATTATCATAGTTATGTCAGAATTTGTTTTTTATTTAATATTTGATTTTAATATCCTTTTGTTTATTTTTTCTTTGTTCTTATTAGTAATAGTACATTTTATTCTATTGGTTTTGATTTTTGCTTTTACATTGGTTAATCTTTATATGAGAAAATCATGTATATATTCATACTGATTTCTTAAATGTATTTTACTCATATCTTTCCATTTGTAAGTCATAAAACTGCAACACTCTCTGGCCTTTTTCCTTCTATATCCCCATCATCTCCACTGAAGCTCATTCCTGGGTTTGCTGCAATGTGTGGCGCCCATCTGCCCCTCTTTCTTTTATCCTAGTTTAGCAAGTAATGATAGTCTTCGCTGTAATAATCAGCCAATCTTATTTCTCATACAGGTTGTAGCATCCACAGGAATATAAATTTTTTTGAATGCTTTTCTCAATAGTGTTTTTACAAGAAGTTTCATGTGACTAATTTTTTGAGGTCCATGAGCCTGAGAAATATGAATTTGATTCACTTGGATTCTTTGTATTTTGTGCATATGTCCTCAGGGATGGGTCCCAGGGTCTTCTACTTCATGGCAATGCTTCAGAGTGGAGCTCCAGCCCAGCACTCACCCCTCCATTTTTAGGGGTGACGTAGGTCAACAAACAGCGCTAGAGCCTGGCGTCACTCGCTCTCATCACAGCCCGCCTGTGCTCCGAGTAGATGTTTCGGCATCTTCTGCATGTCTAATATATTTAGACGAAGCTTTTTCTGTATTTGTCTTGTTGACCCTCTGGGTGCTTTTAGTATGACGTCTTCTCTTTTTTTTTAATGTGAGAGAATTCTTATCTCCATTTTCTTTTGCAAACATTTTCCTGTGTTCCTTGCTTTTGCTTTTGGAGAAGCCTTCCAGGGGCTGGCGCCCTTCCTGTGTGCGTCACCGAGGCCGCCTGGCGGGCTCCGTACTTGTCCCCGCCCCGTGTGCTCGGAGCCCTCCTCACTGTGACCCACAGGCCCCGGGCTCGCTCTCCATGTTCTTTCATCCTGCTCCGACTGTCGAAATGACTTCTGTTTTATATTTCACATACTTATAATGTCCAGATTTTCACTATTCTTTTTAAGCATCTTTGCATTATTTAATGATTAAATTCCTTACATGATTAATGCCATCCTCCCTATCTTTTTCAATACTTATTGTGCTTATTTTATATTCTTAGACTGTCTGTTCCAGTAATTCTGCTGCACGCAGTAGACGCTCTTTGGTTTATAGTCTTCTCTGGATGATCATAGTCCTCTGCAATACTCTGATACCCTAGTGTCTGGTTTGCTATTCACCTCTGATAGATACTGAAGGATCTTGGAAAATTTTCTGCAATTTCTTGTATCTTTGCATATTAAAAACAATTATAAATTTTACTGTTACTATTGCTATAATATTTGATAGAGGTAATGTATACAGAGTAATTAGAACAATACTTACACATATTAGAACCAATATACTTCAGCAAGCATTGTGTTCAGGTTCTCCTACACACTTCCATGTACCTAAGCAAGGTCAAGAACCACACATGCAGTTAGGCCTGTGACAGAGCCCCAGCTGAATCTGTGCAGGTCACAAAACTGCACCAACAACTCGAGCTTCCAGGAGCTCGATGTACTTCTTGTTGTGATCTGTGTCTCTGCCATCCCAGAAATATGCAAAAGTTTCCTGTGAAACCTTCAGGCAGGAATATAATATTGAATCTCAGTGGAATGAAAACGCATTGTTAAAATCTAAAATATCATAAGCCCACTAGTTTTGTGCTCTAAATCTTTGCATGATAGGCAGTAGGTAAATCCAAATTCAGCTTTGTATGCTGCATTTACATACCCTGATTATAAAGAAACTATATGTAGTACACCTTCTAATTTGTATCATTTTTTATAGAAGGTGAGGGAAATGTTTATGGACCCTATTTTTGAATAGAAAAATACACTCTAAGGCTAGAGGAGAAAATACATTAAAACTGTACAGCTTGCATGTGGCAAACAATGATGTCAACCCAGATGATCTAACTTCCGGAGCAGTGCCAATACCACCTGCTGTATCAGGCTCTCAAGGCTTCCTGGGGAGGTGTGTGAGTGGACTATATTGTGACTGATATGTGAGTGGACTATATTGTGGTTCAAGTCTTGGAAGTTCATGATTTGATTCCATTCTTCAGTAGTGGAGTTGAGTCCAGGCCAGACTCTTCCATTTGAATAAGAACAAGGCCTAAACTAAGTGATTCGCCTTTCCCTGAGTGTAGCTGGTCCTGGGTAAGGGTAGTGGAAATGGCCACCACAGGGGCATCGGCCTGAGAGTCTTTTCTGTAGATCAAGTTCTGATCAAAGCATATGAACACATATGTCCTGCTTTCTAATACTGCCTAGCAATCTTGGAAATCTGATGCCTACTTATATGCTAAGTAAGCTAAAGGGTATGGCTCTTTAGCATGGAACCTATTACTATCAGATGAGTTAGATCACTAGATTTTATATGAACTGCTGATATTAGTGTCTGCTGCTTCTGAGAGGGGTGGCATATGTGTATATTCTGAGAAAATATACTAGGAAGTATCACTAAGTACTGGAAATTAAATTGATGCCAGGTCCTGTACAAGATATTGTAAATGAAGCCAAAAAATAGCCAAAGACACACAATGCAAATATGCATATGTCAGATATATTTCTCAACTTGCATGGACTTGTCAAAGGCAAACAAAGCAGTTATAGCTCTTATTCTTTCATTATCTAGACAGCAGTTTCTCACATGTAGTCATCAGTGAAAGTTTTTGGGAATAAAGAAGTAAAGACAATCTGGGAAGATAATTGTAGCTGGATCAGGCATTCTAGAAGAGATATGATTTAGAATATTTGAAGTATGCATGAGTAAAAAGGCTGGCACTCTAAAGGAGGCATAGAAAAAAAAGAGGAGAGTTTAGAGAAGAGGAAGGTACAAAAATGTGGGTAGAAAGTTAGCCATTATCAGAATATAGCCATTGTAAAAAGCACCATTAAATTTACAGTAGTCACATAATAGCTTCCTATAATCTCTAAGCTACACCTATTTCTGTTTGATTTTTGAATAAATGACTGAACTTTATCACACAGACAAAGTATTCTCATTTTTTTCTCATCTTTGCAAACTGAAGTGAATTCTTTCTATAGCAAGGTATGTACACCATTGAGAAAATTCTTTCTCAAGGCATTATTATAAAATCACTGATACAAAGGGAAATGTAGCCACCAACATTAAGTGTGTGTCTGGGGTATCCTGAGTAGCCTGAGCACACGGATCAGAGATATTGTAGCGAAAGCAATCAGAGCTTAGTTAATCTTGAGGAACACAATAGAAAGTGGGAATGATCCAGGCCAACTGAAGAGCTTTGGTTTCTGGGATAGGATATTGCAGCAGGCCAGAGGCCTCAGGGCGTCACAGAGACACACATGCAGGGCGTGGGAGGAGGTCTGAGACGCAGTGGTACCCTCCCACCCTAGTGGTCCTGGCATGGCCAGTGTGCCGTTCTGACTCTGAGTTCAGAATGAGAATTGTGAACAGGTAGCCTAGAGACGTGATGAAGAATCAGGCCAGTAGAATGGAAGAGGAGTTTATTATTTTACTTACTCATTGTTGACTGAAAAAGTCAAAGTTGTTTTTGTTTGGCTCTTTAAAGACTTAACACATTCTCTAAGCCGAATATTGCTGCTCTGAACTTGCTCCGTGTTGAGATAATTCATCTTCCTTATGAGCATGAGCTGGGCCCGAGTGATGTGTGCCCCAATTGGCTGAGCTTGTCTGCAGCTCTGTCCGCAGAAGGAAGCAAGGGAGGCTGGGATATGCTGAGGAGGCCTAGGAGTAGATCAGAGTGAGAGTTTAGGTGGCACAGCAGGTTGTCCTGGCACGGGATCCCAGGAACATCTCGGCCAGAGTCTTCAGTTTATCTGCTTTGTATTGCATTTGTGGATTAACTTACCTAGAGAAACAAATTACTTGAGCTGAAACTAATAGAAAACTGTTCCTACTGCAGAACCATCTATTGCTTGTAGAACTTGTCCACTCTTTCTGTGGATTTGATGTCAAATTATGTTATTCTCTTTCCATTAATAAAACCAATCAGTTGATGTGTCGATTTTCAGGAGATGCACATAGACAGGTAAAGCATCAGGCTTCAAAGACAACCCAGTGGCAGAGTGAGGGAGCCTGGGCAGGGCTGTACCAGCCTCCAGTGAGCTTCGCTGTGGGTGGGATCGCAGAGCGGGGGAGGCGTGCATCTTCTTTTTATCCTTTCATGGTAATATCTTCCCATCACGGTTTACACTAAGGATTTACCCAGTCTGCATTTTGCTTTCGTCCCCCTTGAGTCCTGAATGAGGTTGGCTCAGGGCCTGGAAGCTATGCAATTTTTCTTGTTCTGGCAACCTAGGAAGAGAAGGTATTTTGCAACTTAGCTCAGTTGTTTTTTAATGTTTGGAAAGAAATATGTCTTCTTGTAGATTTTTTTCAGTGGAACAGAAACACTCTCTCGATGTACAGAACTGCCTATTCCATATTCATACTAGATTTGCATTTGAGACCAAAACCAATACAATGATTGTATTCTCTGATAATTTGCAAGCTTAGAAATTAGTGTGAACCAGAATCCCAATAGGATTCCAGGAAAATTGGATTTGCAATAACTAGGGGAAAACACAATAAAACCTTCAGTGTAGAAAGAAAAGATTTATGCTCTCTATTTACCTTTATTGTATGTCCTGGGGAATAATCATCTCTGACATTTGTAAACGACCCTTCATGCAGGAGTCCCACAGCTTCCCCTCGGTCAAGAACAGCTCTCAGAACGTCGCTTCTCTGCTCTGTCCCGTGCTGTTCGCCCACGGTGGGCGGCCAGAGCCTTTAAATGGGAGGCAGCAGTATCATGTGCTTAAAGCAAAAACTGCAAAACAGCCCCGAGGGGAAGAAAGTCTGCCAGAGGGAGTGCTTGTGCATGAAGTACACCGTCAGCCTGGGGGGCTGGAAGAGAGCTGTGCCTGCCCTGCCATTCACTCCAGGGAAAGTTTTTAAAATGCCTTTGGGTAATTTCAAGCCTCAGGGAAAAGGGCTTAAAAACCTGGTTAAGGTAAACATCGGTGTTGACGTTAGGAGACCAGCAGCCTGGTGAGAACGGAGGAGAGTTTCTAAAAATCATAGCCTCTTCTCAAAGGGGAAATCATGCGTGGTAACTGTTACTAGCAGAGCTATTTTGGGAGTGATGGATCAGACGACAACAATCCTCACCCCAGCTTCTTCGGGGTGTCGCGCAGTGTCCCAACAGGCTGCAGTTATGGGAATCAAGGGAATACTGTGTAATACCACTTCTAAGCAATGCCGTGCGAGGGCTGCGGCGGCACCAGCTCACCAGGCTGAGGTAGCAGAATGTGTGGGCCGGCAGGGCCTCCTGTCCCACAGAACCCAACCTTCCCTTAGTCATCTGCAGAAAAGGAGGTCTAGTTCTCACCTCTGCTTTCACAGCCATTCCATCATATCAGCTCAACTGTTTGCTGTTATGAATATTATGAATACCTTCTAGATGATACAGTTTTATTTCATTTTCCCCATCAGTTTCTGTAACTGAGCAACCAGAATAGAATCATTTACTTCCACGTTCTCATTTTTCACTGTGCCACTCCTAAAACGGCAAAAGTATTCTCTGGTTTCAGTGTTTGCCAAATAACCATTTTTGTTCTCGTACTTGTGTGCTCAGACATATGAGAGGAGAGAGTGAGACTCTGAAACAATTTTAGTTAAAAATACCTTTTTTGCTAATTCCTTTGAATGTGAGCTAGGTCTGCGCTTTTCTCACCCTTAACATCTCCAGTTAGAATTCGTCCAGATAGGAGCAGGTTAAGGGCGGCTCAATAAACAAACACAGCAGCATATATATTTGTCATAATAAAAGAACAGACGCGACGGTTAATTTACAAGCAACAATTGAAAGCCTGCCTACAAAATTAACATTGGCCCAGTGCAACTAATGTTGATGACTGAAGTAAGAAAGCTGTCTGTCTGTGTTCAGCATTAAATCAGCAGTACTGATGCCATTTAAAGTCGACGTCTTCCGTCTTAAAACAAGAGGTAGCCTGGCAAGGAAGTGGTTCCAGCTACTGAGCTCCCGGCTTTCCGTACTGCTTACGTCTCACTGACGAATACATTGGATGCACCACTGTTGGTGTGGTTTAAACAGCAAGCGTCACTGTGATTCGTGCGCTGAGGAGGCACACCTCACAATCCACGGACGAGTTGTATCTGCATCGGGTCAGGCCGGGGAGCCCCGGGGGAGGAAGTGAGGGACCAGGGATGTGCTTTGAAGAACAGATCTTCCTTCCCTCAGGCTTTCTCCTGCTTGCTGCTTCCCTGGTGCCCTGGGTGTAGCCACTTTCCTCTGTCACGCCCTCTACACATGCTGTTTCTGCTTCGAAGCCAGAAGAACATGCGCCGGAAGCACTGAACCCGAGACAAAACCAACCTCTTCTTTTAAGTCAAGTGTTTAGTTTCAACAGTACAAAACTAACACACCTTGGCCTTGGAGTGGCTGTGGGGAGTAAAACAGAGTTTTAAGAGTTGTAAGGCTTTATTTCTAATTTTAATTTTAAAATGGAGTGTTAGATCAAATAAAGAAACTTAATTTCAAGGCCACGTAATGTGGATATTCTTGAGATGAGAGGTTAACCCAGGTTGAGTCATTCATCCATTCTTGCTGTTTCTGGATGCAAGGTGAGTGAAGTGATGTCTTCACCCGTTTTTTATATATGCAAAATAGTAACTTTGAATTCTAGATGTGAGAGAGGTAGTGGCAAAAGTGCAAGAAAGAAGACTGAGAGAGTTGTTGATATTAACGCTAGCATGACCTACAGTGTAAGATAGTGAAGACATGATTAAAATCCATAAAATGGACTCCGTATCTGTCAAGAATGTAGAACAGTACCTGGACACATGTGCAGTTTCTACGATCTAGCTGTTATAAACTTCACTGCTGTAAACATGAGAATGCATGCATCCCCATCATAAGATGATTTAAAATATGCTGGGAAGACACCTAGAAGGGAAAATAGCTCGGTCAGGAGGAGTGATCACTTCAGTTTTCTAGGAAACTCCGCAGTGATCTGCGTAGTGATTGCGCATGTTTACATCCCCACCAACAATACAGTGAAAATTAGTCTTATTTTTTTCATTAAATGAAAACAAAAAAAGTAATTGAATTTTCTCTACAAAATATGTTATGCAGCATGTATAGAAAATGGATGAAACAATTTTTCAAGACATTGAATATCCCCCAAAAAGAACTAGTCAGAAAAAATTGACTAATCATTGCCCCGAGATGAACAGGAGACATCTGAAGTCAGGCTCACTGGGTGGGGTGACAGCAGGGAAAACACACAGAGCAGGAGCACAGAGTGTGAGAACGGCACCTGCAGCTGCCCGGATACAGACGTCTGTAAGTGGGAGAACGGTGATTTGTGTCAGAAACTCGGGTGGCCTAATATGTGTGTAATTGGAGTCAGTTAAAGAGATTAAAAGGGGAAATGTAGGACAAAATATTTGAAGAAGTCATGACAGAAAAATCTTACAAATATAAGTAAACTTTCAAATATAAAAGTTCTAGAAGTTCAGAAGAATCCAAGTACAAGAAACAGAAAGAAAATCACGTCAGGATGTACTACTACAGGCAGTTTTTCAAAACAAGTGAAAAAGCGAAAATCCTAAAAGCAGTCAAAAGAAAACTATACTGGGCAGAGAAATAAAAAATAAAGGAGAACATCATTTGACTTTAAAGAAAAATGAAACTATAATTTAAACTATGGGTAAAATTTTAGATATATACTGAGAAGATATAAATATGGTAGATGAGCACATTAAAATGTTCTAAATATTATACTGAAAGATTTTTAATTCAAATTAAAATCACAAAAGTGATACCTCTATTGAATACCTGTTAGAATGGCTAAAATTGAAGGAGATGGAATGTAATAACTGCTATGAATATGAGGAAAAATAACTCTCCCACTTTTCTGGTGAAAATAGAAAGGTAAGTTTTATGATGTAACTTTTTAGTTTTTTTAGGCTTTGGGGTACATTTAGCCCCTCTACCAGTCAGGATCCTTTTCTGAGACCTTTACCCAAGAAGACTGCACAAATAAAACAATCACAGTGTGCAATTTTTTAAAAAAGATGCAAATAGTTTATCTATTTCATGGTTCCATTTACATACATTTCTGTGATTATTCAAAGCATTGTTTAGAAATATAAGTCATGCTAGTGGTTTGCTAGGGCTGAAAAGACAAACAGGTTAGGAAGTAGAGAGGGCAGAGGGCACTCCACAAGGGGAGGATTGAGTCATTATACTAATGTGATTTGACAGGTGTAAACCTATGCCAGAGATCACCAAATCATACCCTTAAAATTGTTTGAAGCACATTTGTTTAGGCTTTTCTGATTATTTGTAATTTTCCAATGATTTTCACATTATGTAGTTTTTAGCATGAATTTAGTTTTGCTTTCTTTCAATGTCATGGTCTATTAAAGTGGGATTTCTAGCCACAAATTCCCTAGGGATATTTTGTTTCATTTTGTTTTGTTTTATGTTTGATGGTATTGGTGATTGGAGCCAGAGTCTTGCGCTGAGCTTAACCTCGACTATTTATTTCTTTGCTTGTTTGTTTATTCATTCGTACATTCATTCATTTTGAGACAGGGTCTTGCTAAATTGTAAGGCAGGACTCAAACTCATGGTCCTCTCGCCTCAGCCTCTCACTGCTGGAAATTCCAGCGCCACCAAAGCTGATCCCTTCTTTTCCCCAGTCCTTGTCTTGTGTTTGTTTCATCATTGCTCCTGGAGAATTCTACGTGGGCACAGAATGAGTGGGTGTCAGTTTTATTTCTTGTTTCATCAAGTCTGCCATCCCCCTGTTACCGGATATCTACCGCTCTTTCCGCAGGCTAGCTGATGACCACATCCCTGTGGGTGAAGAAGCGATTGTCTTTGTCTTTATCTTTCAATAGCGTTTGTTGCAGTGTTCCAAACACCAGTGTTTCTGGCTTGAGATTCTTGAAAACTTAGATATGTTCCTCCTCAAATCTGTGAAGTTTCATCTTAATTTCTTTAAGAGAACATCTCCCCCGCAGGCTAGGCTCCACTGAATGCATGTCAGGAGGCCTCCCGTGGCCCCTCTGACCTGTGGTTCTCTTCACTTGTTAGCTCCCCTCTGAGTGTGAATGTTGGCCCATCTGGGTAAGTTCTACTGATGTATTTTCAGTTTCGGACACCCATTTGTATCTTAGCTCTGCCATTACGTCTCCTTTGGGGAATTATTTTTAAATTTTCACTGTATTTTATATCTTTACACTTTCCATTTGATACTCATATTTTTTATCTGTATGTTAGGATTCTTTTCTTGGTAAGCTATTAGTCCCACAATTTTCTAGTTCTTTAAATATGATTTCCCTTAATTTTTGAACGTGTTTATGATTTCAGCTTTGAAGTCTGTGTGCCCTAAGTCTAAATTTTGGCCCCAATAGTACATAGTTTCTGTTTGTTTCTTTTCCTCCATTGATTCATGGGACCATTTTCTTGCTTCTTTACATACATTCTGAAGCTTTTGGTTGGAAACTGGTAAATTTCACATATGATATTGTAGTAACTATATTTTTTCCACATTTCTTATCACTGCTCTTTTGGTATGTTAGTTACATTACTTGAATAAATATCTGAAAATCTGTTTTCCTTGCTGATGTTTTTGCTTGGTGTCATTTTTAGCATTAGTTTTATTTTTATACCTCTTTGGAGATCATCTGTGTGATGCATATCTTAATGATTTAGCTAGAAGCTGGTCAGAATTGTGCCCAGTCCCTTCAGTTGTATCAGAAGCCTTTCTTCTTCTAATGCATCTGTGTGACAAGTACCTTTTATATCTTCTTTTGTCTTGTTTTATTAAGATTGATCTTATCTTATTTTTATGTTAATTCAAGGGCCTTTTTTCTTCTCTTGAAAATACGCCAAAGACTTTATAGCTACGTAATCTATAAAATATCTTTGTTTAAATGTTTAATGTAAAATAGTTCATGTCAGTGTTTTATAATTTACAAAAATTTAGTCCCAAAGATCCCATTGCGACTAGGATTACTTTCAAAGGTATACTCTAAATCTATCTTTCCTTGTTTCCATTTATTCAGACCAAGGACTTCTGTCAATGATTATAAATTATTTTTGTGTCAAAATACGATCAACCCAATTATTTCACAGTCTTTAATTCATTCCTTTTCACCTGATAGCTACTTTTTAAATGTTGCTTTAATTGTTGAAGAAGGTTTAGGTTTGTGGCATAATCAGAAGGAAGGTGCAGATGCCCCAGCTCCGGGCACCATTATCAGTGCCCAAGTGGTGTGTTTGCATCAGCTGATGAGCTACCACCCTCTCCGCATCAGCCAAGTTCATGGCTCATAATGAGGTTCACTTTCAATGTGAGAGAACCTGTGAGGTTAAACTAATATATGAGGACATGTGTTCGTTTTTATAAAAAGTGCGGACTGTGCTCCTTCCTTACGAATCCTGTCCACTCTGCCTTCTGTCAACCTGGTTACCAGTGATCTTTTTACTCCTGTGTCGTTTGTATTTCTAACAGCGTCAGAGTTCAAATCTTGTGCTATGTAGACCGAATAGCAAAGCAAACTCAAGGTAAACACAAGAAAATAAATAATAAGCAAAGCAGAAGTCAATAAAATTTTAAAGAGTCAATAGGGAAAAGCAAAAATAAATCAAAAGTTAGCTCATAGAAAGATAAAATAAAATGTACAAGTTTCTCTCCAGTCTAACTAGAAGGAAGAGGCATACTGCTAATATGAAATGCAATAGAGGGCATCATTACAGATTCTGTGGACAGTGAAAAGATAATAAAGAAATGAAGCAAACAACTGTGTATCCAGGTCATTGATAATCTAAATAAAATCAGCCATTCCTTAGAAGACAAGACACCGCTCACCTTGATTATCGATTGTGCTAATCTAACTCAAAAAGGACCACCGAGATAAATGTGAAATGTCAAACCATTAGAGTCATAGAATGGGGACAGTGGTAGAGATCAGTGGTAGGACTGCTGCCTAGCATGCATGAGGCCCTGGATCAGATCCCTGGAAACACGCACACACACACACACACACACACACACACACACACACACACACACACACCCTACAGGCAAGCTTTATAGCAGATGACCCTACATATGGCAATGATGTTTTAGACAAAATGCTGAAAGCATCATCCATAAGGGAAAGAATTGGTAATTGTGACTTTATTTAAAGTAAAAACTTCTGTTCTCTCAGTTTCAAGAGAATGAGAAAACAGATAGTAGACTGGGAAGAAATATTTGCAAAAATCACACCTGATGAGACCATTTGTTATTCACAAAAACAAAGGACACTAAAAACAGCAATAAGAAAATAAATATGACAATGTTAAAATAGATGAAGCCCTTACCAGATACGTCACCCACACGGCACCGACGCTGGGTACGGGTACAGACAGATGCTCTGTGTCTCAGCACAGGAAGGGACTGTGAGTGAAGACAAAGACGAGATATGATGTGTCCCTGTCAGGAAGCCCGAAGGCTGGGACAATGGCAGGCTGAGCGCTGGTGAGAGCCGACAACCTTCAGAGCAGGAGGAAATGCAAAGTCCTGCGGCCAACTCGGAAAGCAGGTGCTGGGTCCTCCAAAGACTAAACGTAGTCTTATTACACGATCCGAAACACTCAATATTTTTGTTATTTACTCGGTAGTGTTGAAAACTTAAGTCCTCCAAAAAGCCTGTACATCAATGTTTATAACAGCTTTACTCATAACTGCCCAAATTTGGAAGTGACAACAATCTTTTCGAAGAGGAGCAGACAGCCTCGGGTATGTCCAGAGAATGCAATTTTATTTAACACTACAAAGAAGTGAGCTCTGAAGCCATTGGAAGGTGTAGAGGAAACTTATACACCCAGTACTGAAAAAAGGAACCAATCTTCATTTCCTTTTTATTTAGTCTGTCAATCGGATGCCGTTATTAACTGGGACTGCGTGCTCAGGATTACGGAAGTGAAGTCTACTCCTCACGTGCAGTGGCACTGGCTGCCATTACTGTAAATGCTGGCAGGCAGATGGTTTGCCCAACTTCTGCTATGAATCAGGGAAGACTTCCCCAGAAGCACAGTGCCTGGGTTTTGTGGACTGTCCTCATTTGGAAGAACTTTTCTACACTGACAGTGTAGAGTGGGGGGAACGCAGCTGTGCCAGACCACACTCTCCCTGCCTCTTCTTCCCTAAGGCCCAGCAGTAATTCATGGACAAAGACTTCTCAATTTGTAGTATATTTTTAGTCAGTTTCCATTGATGTTCATGATAAAGCTGTCCAAGTTTCTTCCCAATCCTGCCCAGACCACAAATCAAACCCAAGGCTTCTCATATGCTAACTAAAGCATACACACACTGAGCTGTGAGTTTATGCTTGCTGATTGTATTATTTATTTTCATAGGGATAATTTATTAGGCTTTTTTTAGTACCTGAATCACTGATATTTTAAGTAGCAGGAAAATAAAATATGTAAGAGGAAAGCTGCTATATGTGCCAACATTTTAAAGAGAATTCTTAGTATTTTTATTGTGAAATGTGTTGTTACTAACATTTGTCTTAGTTTAAAAGGTAAATACTAACTTGTTTCTAATTTTTATAGGTATACAAAAAACTTGAGCTTTCTGGGATTCTTGGAAATAAAACACTTTTCTTGATACAAGCTTATACTATCATTTTCTGATCAGATATTACACCATCAGAGAAGGTGATGGAGTATTAAACATCCAAGGTCTTTCTCTGTCTGCAGGGAAATGATTATCAGGGTCTCTTTCTCTCCAGGTGAGTGTCAGTCCAGCTCTCTGAGGGCCGATTCTGTCTTAGTCAGGGAATATGTCCTTTTTATTGGTGATAGTCTTTCTGGGAAACTTCTGGAGATTTATGAGTTCAATCACATTCTTTTGGTGTCAGCAGCCTGGGCTCATACTCTGTATTCTTCTCCTGGGAGACACAAGTTATTATTTTTTAACTATTCAATACTTCTGAAAACTGACTCTGAACACCTTATAATAGCACACATGGTCTTTAATAACATTGTGAAAATTTTAGTCCAGAATGCTCTGGAAATTGCTACAGGCTGTGCTGTCCCATTTCTTTTCTTTTTGAATGTTTTTTTCTCTTGAATAGATGCCATGAACTCTCAAGGGATATTGCTGCAAGGTATGTGATTCTTTGGAAGATAGTCTCTTTCCTTATCTGTGACATATTTCTCAATCCCCAATTTGTCTACATTGGGCACATCCTACAAGTGTATCTAACCCATGGTCAATAGCAGCTCTGAACATCAAGTACTGAACATAGCCCTGCAAGACGGTAAACTTTTAACACTGTTCTGTGGTTTTAGTAACATTTCTCATGACTCGCCTCGAGTGTGTGGTGTGGAGACAACACCTGCTGCCGGGTGGGGAGCCCAGTGCAGGGCGCGCTCTCTCTCCAGCCTCCACCGCGTAGTTAGGCCACTGAAGCCACAGGAAACCACAGCTCTCAGGTGTTACAGGCACTTCTGGATCAAGGAGAGGAAACAGTGTCTTCTGATAACAGCATTTCAACATACCTACATTTGTGCCTGCCTATGAAAATGAGCTTTTATTATTATTAACAAACATATGGCTTCTTATTCAATTAATAACAAAATATTAAGAATTAATAAAAAGTTAAAATACACATTAACTATTATTGTTTGGTTTGTATGTAGCCCCAAACGATTCCTCTTCACTCAAGGAAGGAGGGCTTGGCAAGTGAAAAGTTCCTCTTGGATCTTTCTGTCCAGATTCCCTTACTGTGGGCTGTCACGTGAGTCATCCTAAGCTCTCCTGAATTGTGGCTCTTCTGGTTCTGCTTTGTATCTTCTCTGCCTCATCATTTGATGTAACGTTGTTAAAGCCAGGACAGAGGCAGCAACATTACCGTGGTGCAGGAGCCAGAGCCTGCCTGCCTCCGCACAGACTGCAGAAGTGCACCCAAGGACTCTGTATAGGTGTGCGTCAGGACCAAAGGAACCTCAGGCAGCCCTATTACTGTGGTGCAGGGGCTGGAGCCTTCCTGCCTCCACACAGACTGCAGAAGCGCCCCCAGAGACTCTGTTTGGTGCATGCTGAACCCACAGGAACTTCAGGCAGAGCCATTACAGTTGCACAAGGGTCAGAGCCTTCCTGTCTCTATGGAGACCGCAGAAGCACACCCAGGGATTCCATATAGGTGTGCGCCAAGTCCGCAGTAACCTCAGACAGCGCCATTATAGCAACACAATGGTGGGCACTTGCCTGTCTTCACACTGACTGCAGGAGGGCATCCAGGGACAGTCCAGGTAAAGGTTACACCGTGGAGTCCACTGGAACCTCTGGCTGGGCCATTACAGGGACACACAGGCCTGGGGCCTGCCTGCCTCCACAGTGACTTTAGAACCACACCCAAGGACAGTGTACAGGTGCACAACAGGGCCTGTAAGAACCTATGGGGTGCCATTAGATGCTGTTCATTGGCCTGAGGCCTACCTGCCTCCATGCCAACTGCAAAAGTATGCCCAGGGACACTGTATAAACGTGCAACTGAGCCCGCTGGAAGCTTAGGCAGTGCCATTAGATGCTGCACACGGGAATGGGGCCTGTCTGCCTTGAAGCTGACTTCTCTGAGTGCACCCAGGGACATTCCGGGGAAAGGGTACTCAGCAGAGTCCCCCAGAACTTCTGGCGGCACCAGTAGATGTGAATGTACAGGGCTGGGGCCTCCACCCCAACTGCACTGAGCATGCCTGGGACACTTTATGTAAAAGGTCTGCAGAGGAGTCTTGTGGAACTTCAGGCAGGGTCAGTAGATGCATGTACACAGAGTTGAGGCTTGCCTGTCTCTGTGCCCACCATACTGAGCATGCCCAGGGACATTCCAGGTAAAGGGTATGCAGAGGAGTTTTCTTGAATCTCACACAGCATTTTTAGATTTGGAGGCACAGGGCTGGGGTATGCCTGCCTCCATGCCCACCTCACTGAACAGGATCAGTTACACTGTAGTTAAACTAGGCACCACTGAGTCCCTGGGAATCTCAAGTGACACAAAATAGACACCAGTACCTGGGGCTGGGACATGAGAGCCTCTACTACCCAGTGCTTTTCAATCCAGGTGGTCTGACCATGCAGTTTGAGTGCCTTACATGATGGGCCAGAACTAAGGTTGTTCAGTCCCATTACAGACTCTGGAAGTACAAACCAGGAAACAGATATTTTAAAGGTCCTAAATATTAGGAAGAAAGAGACTTGCAACAGACAATAGGGTAGGTATAAAGCCAAAAATAGCAGCAACAGCAAAAACTCAGAGATGAGGGAACATGTGAAGTCTCAGATGCAAAGATCCTCACCCCAAGTAATATAAGGGGAAGGGAAATGTAGAAATCTGAAGCTCAATCACCAGGGTTCTCTGAAATGGTAACAAAGCAGATCTAGTAAGATGAAATCAGAACTGATCTCTGAGATGAAAACAGAGATGTTGTACACAGTTAACACTATGATTAATAAAGCTAAAGAGTAAATCAGGGAGTTGATAGAATCAGAGATAGCAAGAAAAATGGAACCTTTTAATCACCTACAAATAGAGGTCCAGGAAATCAAGAAAGAAAGCAAAAGTTTGTGCAATAGAATGAATATGGCAGAAGACCAAATTTTAGACCTAAAAGGTAGGATCTCAGCCAATGAACAGGAAAGGCATAATTCATGGAAAATCATGGAAAATCACAAAGAATAATGAGAAATCAATCCAACAACTCCTAGATGATTCAAAGAAGAATAACATAAGATTGATTGGAGTCACTGAGGAAGCAGTAGACTATATATATATATAATGCTATATATATATAATGCCAATATATATATATATATATTGGACTATTCATAGAGATAATGGCAAAAAACTTCACAGGAAAAGAAAAAGAATTGGACATAGAAATAACTCCACATGCCTGAGACATGAAAAAAAAACTACACCTAGGCATATAATTATAAAGGTTCCAGAAACCCAAAGATGAATGAAATACTGAAAGCATCCAGAGAAAAGAAAACAATTACATACTAAGGGAAGCCCATCAGGATCACAGCAGACTCTTCAACCCAAACACTAAATGTGAAGAGCCTGGAATGAAGTTTTTCAAGCTTTGAAGGAAAATAACATCCAACCCAGACTGATGTATCCTGGAAAACTATCCTTTAAATGGAGGGGGAAATAAGATAACTCCATGACAAAGAACACCTGAAACGCTCCACAAATATAAACGCTGCACTCCAAAACATTCTAAAGAATATCTTGGAGAAAAATAAGGAAAGTTACAAGCCCAGGAGACCCAACTCATTGGGCCAAACAAGAAACTGATGGGAAAAGGGCAAAAGTAGAATAACAGAGCCAACAACAGGAAAACATGACAGCACTAAATTTGCCTATATCAATCATAACCATTAATGTCAATGAACTCAATGCACCAATTAAGAGATACAGACTGGCAGAATGGATCA